>JAYEPQ010000011.1:44272565-44370065 GCA_036321105.1 Dracaena cambodiana
GGTACAACTATTTTACTTGGACTCACTAAATATTCAAACAAATCAGATTAGTTATTGCGGTTTTGGATATCATTTGCATCCCTATCTAAAAATTCCGGCCGCCTCTGGTCTTTATGCAGATGTTATGATAAAGCATCAAATAGAAACTAAAATGAGAAGAGAGCTGAAATCGTTGGTAATTAATAAAGGGACCTACTAGTTTTTACCCTTTTCTCTAATTCATATAATATTTTTGTTTCTTTTCTATTTGAAAATAATAATAATAATAATATTTAGCAATTTTAGTTCTCTTAGTAGTTATGGTAATACTAAAACACTTATGCTTTGTAGTATTTAACTGCAATGTTTAATTTCCTGTTCCTTTTTTTGAAAAATTTAAATATCTTCTTATTTTGAACTGTGCTACATGCACTTACTAGTGTTATAAAATTAAATTTCACAATTCAAATTTGACAAGAATATTCTTGATTTTTTTCCCTTCTATTTTCTTGCTTCAAGATATTACAATTTATGGGCTGCCATGGCCTAGATTTGAGTGGCATCTATCTCAAGAACAGTCCTGGGAAGCATCTTGCTATCCATAGGAGTGACTGGGTGAAGATACATGATCTCACCATAACAGCTCCAGGCGACAGCCCCAACACCGACGGTATCCTTGTCCAAGAGTCCAAACATGCCAGCATTTCATCCTCCATCATTGGAGTAGGTTGTAACATGAACATAAATTCAACCAGTTTATTCAGGAACGAAACTAAAATCGCAAAAGCAGATGCCATTTTAACATGTTATCATTACAGGAGATGATTGTGTGGCGCTAGTAACGGGCTGCTACGACGTCAATATCAGCTCGATCACATGTGGACCTGGCCATGGCATAAGGTTCGTTATATCACATGTGGACCTGGCCACTATACTCGAATATGGAATTTCTTGTGTAATATTGATACGATTGAGCTGATCATATTTGAGCTTTATGCAGCATTGGAAGTCTTGGAGCTAATTCTTCGGTTGAAAAGGTTCGGGTATCCAATTCCAACATTTTTCAGACTACACTTGGAGTGAGGATTAAAACTTGGCAGGTAAATTTTCCTATAGTCTTTTGTTTTGAAGAATATTCAACAAGATTTTGCATAAAATACTGAAAAATAAGCTTAGCGAAATCATTTTATTTGTGTACAGGGAGGTTCTGGTTATGCCAGAGACATCACATACGAGCACATCACCTTTACTTCAGTGAAGGTTCCTATAGAAATCGACCAGTTCTATTGTCCCCAGAGAAATTGTGCTAATAAGGTAATTGATTGTTTTACGGTATATATCTAAACCTGTTTTGTCTCAGAAATATGCTACTGATCGATTTTTTTCATTTTTGTTACCATAAAGACATCAGCGGTGGAAATAAGCGACGTGACATACAATGATCTACATGGTACTTCAGTGGATCCATTGGCCATCAACCTAGCCTGCAGCCAGATCGTAAAATGCAACAACATAGTCCTCAGCAATGTCGGCTTCACTATCGAGGGCTCAAAAAGATCGCAGACACAAGCTTACTGCCACAATGTCGATGTGAAATTGTTCGGGACAGTCTTCCCGCAAGTTTCCTGCCTCAACTGACCGCCGAGTATCAATTAAGCTTCAGAATGCATTTCTTCTTTTAATACAAAAATCTTCAGTATGTCTTCCAATGTGTAAGAACATAATGGATTTTGTGAGAGAAAATTCACGAAGTTTATGAGAATGAATGACATAAAATAATGATTCTGATGATAATAATGTTATGACGTAAATGATCATCCTTATGAAATGCTCTCAGTACAATTTTTTTTTTTTTGGACCTAAAGATGTGTTCAAAATTAATTGTTTAAATTAATTTAATCTTGACTTATTATGTTCCTTGATGTTTTAAATAGACACATTGCATGCTGCATGAGACTGCAAAAGTTGTGATGCTTCAATTGAAGAGTCGCTAGGAAGAAAGCAAGCATCTGAATTAATTAGGAAGACTGAGGATTATTTGTTATTACTATATATATGGATGTTCTGTGTTATGTTTTGTGTGCCAAGAGTCGTTGACAACAATGGGTCAAGAAACTGGAGAATTATGACGATAAGGAAGGAAAATGACTTGGATTCAGACTATTTCACTCAAGTTTTGGCCATGGTGAATCAACCTAGAAGTAATGATGAGAAAATTGAAGATGTTCATGATGTGGAGAAGATATTTTGATCACTTTCTTAGAAGTTTGACTATATTATATGCACCATCAAGGAGTCTAAAGATTTAGAGAATATGACAATTGATAAACTCTCATGGTTATTGAGTTCCCACGAGAAAAGATCAGTAAGAGGCATGAACCAAAGTTTGGCTTTTTTTAAAAGATAACTGCGAAAACTCAAAAGAAGGCTACAATACTAGTGGACGTGGAGGAGTTCAAGGACGAGGTCGAGATAGGACGAGGCTTATATGGCAGAAGAGGTCATGACAATCCTTAAGAGAAGGACAACAAAAATCGTGATGAGGAAGATTCAATTGCGGTCGATAGAAATCACAAGTCCAATGCTTAGTATGGTCATATTGTTTCGTATTGTTTTGCAAATACTTGAAAATCAAGTCAAGGAGAAGTTGAATTATGCTGAAAAAGGAGATGAAGATAATATTCTTTTATTGGCACTCAAAGATGATGATAATAAGGTGGATAATGGTACCTCGACGTCGGAGCGCCATCAGCCATATGTTTAGTAATTGTTCGTAGATATGGATGAAATTGCAAATAGCAAGGTGACATTTGGTAATTTTTCCAAAACTCCGGTGGAGGGGAGAGGTAAAGTTCTCATTCATTTTAAAAGTGGTGAAAATAAGTTTATTTTTATAAGTATTATGTACCTAATATGAAAAGTAATATATTGAGTATAGGCTAACTCTTAGAAAAGGGTTATAATATTCATTTGAAAAATCATAGTCTTTTTTTAGTGATCAAGAAAATTGACTAATTGTAAAAATATAAATATCAAAGAACCAGATGTTAAAGTTAAATCAATAAGGTGGAGATATAAAATATTTGAAGGCGATCCATCTTGGCTGTGGCACCTAAGATTTTGGAGGTCTCAAGTCATTAGCAAAGAATAATATGGTGAAAGGATTGCCATTTACTAATCATCCTGCACAACTATGTGAAAAAGGTCTTGTTGGAAAGCACCACTGAGCCACATTTCCAAAAAAACCTTCATTTCATTAAACAAAGTCCGTATAACTTGTGCAAATAGATGGTTGCGACTGATTACTCCTACTTCACTTTGGTGAGAGCATGTAATTTCTTACTTTGCTGGTGATTTCTCTCGCAAAACCTAGGTTTATTTTCTGAAGAACAAATCTAAAGTATTTGCAAAGTTTAAAATGTTCAAATATAATGTTGTAAAAGAAAATGGCTATGATATCGAAGCTATCAGGTCAAATCAAGGTGGAGAGTTCAACTCAAATCCTCCACTTATAGATTGAAACAATTACTTGTGCCACTTATATCTTTAACCGAAGTTCAACTCAAATCCTCCAGAATATCACTCCTCGTGAAACTTGGATAGGCTACAAACCCAATTGAGTCATTGCAAGGTATTCGGTAGTATTGCCTATGCTCATGTTCCAAAACAGAAGAGAAGCAAGCTTGATAACATAAGTATCTCATGTATTCATTGGCTATGTCCAACAATTACAAGCTGTATGATCCTTGTAACAAGAAGCTTATTGTAAACAAAGATGTATAATTCAACGAGAAGAAATCATCGAATTGGAGGAATGGAGAAATTTGCAGCAACTCAATCATGCTTACTGATGAAGACATACAGATCATAGAAAATTTCCTAATCATGTTCCATCGTCACTGTCCTCATTACATCATCCACACCATCCTCTTCATCATCGAATCCGGAAGCTAAAATGTTCAGAACCTTAAATAAATTATATGAGGTAACTGAAAATCAAAATAATTTGACTCTATTTTGTTTATTTGCTGGTTGTGAGCCCATAGACTTCGAAGAGGCTATTCAAGATCAAAGATGAAGAGCAGTTATGAATTAAGATATCAAGACAATTGAGAATAATGATACCTGGAAATTTATATCACTTCCATAGAATAAGGAGGCAATTGGAGTAAAGAGGATATTTTAAGAAAAGAAGAATGCATAGGGAGAAGTTGAGAGGTAGAATGCCAAATTGGTCACTAAATGTTACAATCAAAAGACATGAATTGATTATAATGAGTTATTTTCTCTTATTGCTCGCCTTGAAACTATTAAATTAATTATAACTTTATTTGTACAGAACAAATTGTCAGATTATCAGCTAGATGTGAAGTTGGCACTTGTAAATAGAGTTCTTGAAGAGGAGGTGTATGTAGAGCAACGTCTTGGCTACATCAAGAAAGAAGATGAATAAAAAATATTGAAGCTAAAAAAAGCACTTTATGGCCTAAAACAAGCATCAAGGACTTGGAATAGTAAATTGGTAAATACTTCCCAACTAATAATTTCAGCTGATGTTCTTTACGTTCTTCAAATAAGTTCACTATCAAGTTTTTGATCAAACTAAATCTCTACAAGTCATTATAAAAATATTAAGATAGCTAAATCTCGATTTTTGTGATTTTAGGAAAATTCTATTGAACTTAAAAGAATAAAATATTCATTTTTATATCGAATTTGAAACAAATAAATGATATAATCATCTTATTGGGTTTATAAAATGAAGATATATAGATTTTATTTAGGTTCTTATTAGAGGGTTACCTACCTAAATCCAATAAGATATAACTTAATTAAGGAAGGGAGATAGTTCCTGCTTTTTAATGGATTCTCTGGAAGAAAGAGAATGAGGTGTTTCGGCATGTAGGACTTTAGTAAGAGGTACTCCGGCAGCGTTGGTTGCTGGTGCGGGTGGCTCAATCAACATGATGCTTGTCCATGTAGTAGAGAGGCCTTACAAGATAACTTCTCCAACAGTCAGCAGGAATCTGGTGGTCAGCGGTGACCTAATGGTTGGCAGCGATTAGGTGGTAAGTGGTGGTCAGCAACAATCCAACGATCAGCAATGATTGATGGTGCTCTGACAGGGAGAAAAAGATGACATGAGAGGGTTGAGTTTGGATGAAAAAGACTAAGATGAATGGAGAAATTTAAATAGGATTTATGAGATTGAATTAAGGGAGAGGTTAATGGAATTAAAGAGAGTATAGAAAGAAACTTTGAAATGAGTCAAATACTCATAATTAGGATAGATCTAGAAAGTTATGAAGACATATTTGAAATGTGGTCATGACGGGATATATTTAAATATACTTGAAATTGGTCAAAGGTAATTAGCTATTAAGCCACTCCAAAAAAACCTTCACAGGACCTGCTGAGATGGTTCTCACTCATTAATAAAATTGATTAATAGCAGAATCTAGGAATTGGATGATGAAGTAAAATGAATAGGGAGATAGAAATGGAAAATTCAAAATGAAAATTATTTTCTCATTTCTTCAAATTAAATGGTTGACTTTGTAATTGGATGTAAGGCTAGGGAATTTGATTGGTTTTGAATTCAAATTATAGTTTAGTCCTCATATTATTATTATTATTATTATTAGAGAATAATATAAATGAGCTGATAGCTCACACAAGTTATCTGAGTTGCAGTTCATTTTTACTATCTCCAATAATGTTTTAAAGAAAATTTCTTTTGGATTATGATCTCGACCCACTAGGGTTCACTCATATCCAATTTCTAGAGTTTTAGATTTCATTTGGTTATCCATCAAGCTTACACAAAATTAACGGTTTTCGATAAATAGAGCATTTTATATCCATTTGATGAAAAAATAAATGAACTCTAAATTTTATAAAATTTGATCTTAAAAAAGTTAAGGTGGTAAACATCCTAATTCTAGAAAAATTTGAAGAAAAATTATTAAATTACTCTATATTTGTTGCGGGCTCATGTAAGTTTTTCTGAGTTGGCGATTCACCTACAATAATCCCTTATTATTATTATTATTATTATTATTATTATTATTATTATTGGCTAAGGGAATGGGCTTGTGCTCTAATTAAATAGTTCAAGAATTTTTATAAAAACAGTTTATGGGCTTTAGAAAAAATACTTTATGTCTATAAATAATATTAAGTTAATTCATTTTAAAATTTTATTTTAATGAAAATATAAGAGAAAAAATTATCAATAAATGAATATTTTATCGTATTAGGGTTGTTACAAGGCTCGCATCTACATGTTTCTCTGTTCCATCTCGTTGAACATAGATGCTTTTATAATGATTTATGCTTGTAGTTCCTTTTTGGTATTATACTTTGGATAATGTTATAGAATACTATTTGGATTGTAGCAAGTTTAGATCATATATATGATGCGCTCCAATTGAGGGGTTCTATACTGTATTCGGTCTCTTATATCTATTTTTGGAGTACTCACCAATAATACCTTATTTAGATATGGACCTGATCTTCTATATATGTACACAAATTATTAGGTCAATGACCATATAAATGAATGGCAAGAAAAATATTTCTGATATGAACCACACTTCACAGTATCACATAAAATTTGGTGAAGAAATTATGTTTTATTCTCTATATAATATAATGGATCAATGTAGTCACCAATGTTATTTTCATGGCATTATTGGATGAATCAAACTTATCAGTGTCCCTAGAAATATTTACTCCCAAGAACTGTTCATGAACTTGCCCTCTATATAAACTGGGGCCAAGGAGACTAATAGCATCTCAATCCCCATTGCTCTAACTCCTCCAACATGGTGAGTCCATTCTGCTCTTTTTTCATTGATTTGTAGTATTTGTTTTAAATACTTTAGTTTCTGTGAAGATTTAAGCTTGGCTGCTTGAAATGAGGTTCCCTGATTTTTTTTTTTTTTTTCAATATATGCGATAACTTTATCAAAATCGAGTTTTATTAATTATGCAGGGAAAAGTAGTAGTGATTTTTGGATTGTGGCTCGCAACACTCATCAATGCGGCGACAGCTAGCAGTCGCATCTACAATATGCTTGATGACAATATGCATGCGGCAGCCGCTGGCAATCACATCTACAATGTGCTTGACTATGGTGCCCATGGAAATGGTCGGGACGATGATATTCAAGTAAGACCCATATTTATCCAAAAGAATGTAACTTGTATTTTTCATAATAACAATGAAGGAGTTATACATTCGCCTGTTTATTTGATTAGATTAAAGAATACCTCCTTTTTTTTGACGCTATAGTTTGTATTTAAACTTATTAGAGCATGTGTCTAGTTCCATATTCCAGTTTCCACTGTGGTGTGACCCTATGGTGTATGGTGAGCATCATACTAGAGACCATAAAATGGAGAAATCATGCATTTGCATCATTAAGGCTATAAATTTTCTAAATAAATAAGATTGATAAATCTTCGGCTTGATTGTGAAGGCATTCCTGAAGGCATGGAGTGAAGCTTGCGCAGATCCTACTCGTTCGACTTTCCTTGTTCCATCTGGAAGTGGAATAACTTTTCTTTTGAGCAAGATAATGTTTATGGGACCTTGCAAGTCTGAGATACATGTACAGGTAACAAAAACGAATTTTATTTTTAAATTCTCTCTTCAAATTCTGTGAAATATACGAGTTTATAATTACCAATTGATGAACACGTAAACTGCATGTACACGCACGCTTGATGCACGTAATGAGTTGGTCCTCTGTCCATATGGCATCATTATTTATGGTTATTTTTTGAAACTATGTTGTCTACATTTCTTATCCAATTCATTCAAGTCTTACTTAGTTTGTAGAGTATCATAAATATCTCTTCTCCTGATTTTTTCTACCCTTAGTGCAGCATATTGTTATGTTAAATTTTGTTGAAAAATATTCCACAACTTCTCTAAAGAGATTGCATTGCAGATTAGCGGTAACATAGTAGCACAACCGACACGTTGGACGAATATACTGGACACTTGGATCATGTTCAAGAACGTATATAATCTAACAGTAGATGGCAGTGGTCATATTGATGGCCAAGGTGCCATTTGGTGGCCCTGCATATCTAGTCGAGTGAGTAAACCATCCTTCTACATATTGTTTCCTTTCTCACATAAATAAATATTTCGTCCGTCCTCAATCTGACTCCATTGTTGTGGTCTCTCTGGTTTCCTTTTGTACTCACAGAGTTGCTCTTTAGGACCTTATGTAAGTTTTTTTCTCCCCATCATTCTACTACTTAGTTAAATCATCTATATTTGATGTTGTTATTCTGACTGCTTCTTTAGAGAGTCTAAAGATATTGATGAGAATATTGCTTTCAGACATTGCAATTTATCGACTGCAACGGCCTTGACTTGAGTGGCATCTATCTCCACAACAGTCCTGGTAAGCATGTCGTTGTCCATCAGAGTAAGTGGGTAAAGATACACGGTCTCACCATAACAGCACCTGGCGATAGCCCCAACACCGACGGTATCCTTATCAGCGAGTCCGAACATGTCAACATTTCGTCCTCCACCATTGGAGTAGGTTGTAACATGAACATCAACTCAGCCAGTTTATTTCCATTTCCATGTGAAGATTCGAAACGAAACTAAACGTGTCATCGTTACAGGGGACGATTGCATAGCGATGCTATCGGGCAGCTATGATGTCGATATCAGCTCGATCACGTGTGGACCTGGGCACGGCATAAGGTTCGTTATATATATAACCTAAGCCAGTAAGTTCTAATATGAAATTTCTTGCGGAACATCGATAATATTCGAGCTTTATGCAGCATCGGAAGTCTTGGAGCTAATTCAGCTGTTGAAAAGATTCGGGTATCCGATTCCAAAATTTTTAATACTTCACCTGGAGTGAGGATTAAAACTAAGCAGGTAAATTTTACTATGATCATATGGCGCACTATTTGCTTATATTTTTGGAGAATATCCAACATGATGATTTTGCATAAGAACTGTAACAATAAACTTAGCGTGATTGTTTTGTTTGTGTATAGGGAGGTTCTGGTTATGTCCGAGATGTCACATACGAGCGCATCACCTTTACTTCAGTGAGGGATCCTATACTAATCGACCAGTTCTATTGTCCGCATGCGACTTGTTCTAATATTGTACGTAGTTTAATTTTTAAAATTATATATAAATTCATTTATCTAAAACTCTCTCTCTCTCTCTCTCTCTCTCTATATATATATATATAGTCTCTCTCTATATATAGAGAGAGAGGAAACGGGAAATACACCGGCGGTGAAGGGAGTTCCTTCACCTAGGTGGCCCAATAAAATTATTACACGTTGCGTCATTAAAGATAATAAATAAATAAATTCTCTTAACCGCTCTTTGAGTGGTGCCACATGTAATAATTTTATTGGGCCACCTAAACGGCGGTGAAGGAACTCCCTTCACCGTCGGTGAATTTCCCGTTTACTCATATATATATATATATATATATATATATATATATATATATATATATATATATATATATATATATATATATATATATATATATATATATATATATAATGGAAATAAACTGACAGATCATGCATGTAACTGAGCTGCAATTCATTTTTGCTATCTCCACTAAAAATATTTCTTAGGTTTCTTTCGGATTATTATTTCGACCCGCTACGGTTCATTCATACCCAAGTTCTTAGTTAATTTTAGTTTCGATTTGGTCATTCATCAAATTGATACAAAATTAAAAATTTTTGGTGAATAGAACATTTGGTATCCATTTAATTAAAAGGTAAATGAACTCCAAAGTTAATGAAATTTGATTTTAAAGAAGTTATGGATCAGGTATGATTTTAATTTTGAAAAAAAATCGTTAAATTACTATATTTTTACAACTGATTCAGGTAAGTTTTCCTGAGCTGACATCTCACCTACAGTAATCAACACATATAGCTTGCTTACTTGAGGAATGCCTCTGTTGATATCACTAATAATGTTAAGAGCAAAACTAGATCATGCATCAGAAATTTGATAATCTTCATTTTCTTTGGTAACATATATCTAAAAGTACTGTTTTCACCACATTAGGAGGGGTCTTATTTATAGTAGATTATTTATGTATGTACTAAGCTATTTCGTTACTCACTAATGAATGGAATGTAAGGGGCTAGGTTGCTCACTGTTTATGCTAAAAAAAATGAAATAACCGCGATGATGACGTATTTGTTTTTTGTTACCATGAAGTCATCGGCAGTGGCAATAAGCGACGTGACATACAATAATCTGCATGGTACTTCAGTGAATCCAGTGGCCATCACACTAGCTTGCAGCCAAGTCGTAAAATGCAACAACATAGTCCTCAACAACGTCAGCTTGACTACCGAGGGCACAGGAGCCACGGCACAAGCCAACTGCAACAATGCCAATGGGAGAATGATGGGGACAGTCTCACCGCAAGTTTCCTGCCTCAACTGATGGATGGAGAAGAAGGTGCCTGGCTTCTTGGGGTTTTTAAGCCAAAAAGTTTCGAGGTTTTGGAGTCGATTGATTACTGCATTAACTTTTTGCACAAGTATAGTGAAAGCAAGTTGTAAGCTGAACAAATGTGTGCATATGCTCTGGATGTTGTCACAGAAAATTCACCAAGTTCATGAAATATGAATGAAATAAACATAGGCATTCTGATGATCACAACATAATTGTTGGATAATCTTGTTGCATTGCCTCAGCGTTTTTAGATAAGAAGACTAGTAATCCGATTAGTTTTGAATTAGTCAAGATTAGTTCAGTTTGTTATTGTTATTAGTAATCCGATTAGTTTTGAATTAGTCAAGATTAGTTCAGTTTGTTATTGTTATTAGTAATCCGATTGGATTGGTTTGTTTTGTACTCCCTATATATATAGATGAAATAATCAAGAGGAAGTGCAAGCCCTCTTCTAAAGAAAATCTTTTTCTTCTATTGCTGCTTTATCCTCTCTCAACATTTGGTATCAGAGCTCGTGTTGTATGCCAAAGATCATGCCGCGAAGCATCATCACCAGCGGAGTTGACGGGGCTGCCTCGGGTGCGCTGGCGAAGGAAAGCACCGGCGTCTCCCTCCACTACCCGATGCTGACGAATTCAAACTACGCAACTTGGGCTATCAAGATGCGCGTATACCTACAAGCACAAGGTGTGTGGGATGCCATCCAGCCTGGGACTGACGTGGAGACAAGGAAGGACAAGATGGCACTCGCCGCCATCTATGAAGCTATCCCCGAGGAAAACCTTCTTCTCATAGCAGAGAAGGAGACGACTAAGGAGGCTTGGGAGACGCTCAAGACAAAGTACGTGGGTGCTGATCGAGTAAAGCAGGCGAAGCTCCAAACTCTAAGGAGTGAGTTTGAAACCCTCCGCATGAAAGAAGCAGAGACGATAGATGACTTCGCCGGAAGGCTGACAGCCATAGTCAGCAAGACCGCCGGCCTCGGCGGCAAGATCGAAGAAAGCACCGCCGTCAGGAAGTTCTTGGTCGCCGTCCCCAACAAATTCCTACCCATTGTCACATCGATCGAGCAGTTTGCCGATTTGACGACGATGACATTGGAGGAGGCGATTGGTCGCCTCAAGACTTTCGAGGAAAGGATTCGCGGTGCTGATGGTAAGAACGATGAACATCTTCTACTCACGAAAGCAGAGTGGAAGGCTCGCTGGAAGCAGTCCGGTGAGGGTTCATCATCGAACGCGTCAAAGGGGCACGACAAAGGAGCCGGGCGCGGCCAGGGGCGTTCTGGACGCGGCCGCAGCACTGGGCCTGGAGAGGAGAACCGTAATGAAGAGCAAGGTGAGGAGAAGAAGAAGTTCGACCGGAAGAAGGTCAAGTGCTTCAATTGCGGCATTCTCGGGCACTACGCAAGAGAGTGCCGCAAGCCGCGGCAAGAGCGCAAGGAGCAGGTGAATCTTACACAGGCTCAGGACGATGAGCCCACGCTGCTAATGACGCAGGTCTACGCGTTCACGGAAGCCCCGACCGTTGACATCATGCTCAACGAGGTTCACGCGCAAGTGCACCTTGGCCGGGAGAAAGAGTACCACGACAACATCTGGTACTTGGACACGGGGGCTAGCAACCACATGTCTGGGTGCAAAGCGAGCTTTGCTGAGCTGGACTCCAATATAAAGGGCTCGGTGAAGTTTGGAGATGGCTCCGTCATCGACATTTGTGGACGGGGAACGGTGCTTTTCACTTGTCACAATGGCGAGCACCGTGCGCTGACGGACGTCTACTACATCCCAAGGCTCCGCAGCAACATAGTGAGTCTTGGGCAGCTCGACGAACACGGCTACCAGACGCTCATCGAGGACGGTATGCTGTGGATCCGCGATCGGCAACGACAGCTACTTGCCAAGGTAAAAAGGACCAAGAACCGCTTGTATGTACTTAACCTTGATTTATCACAGCCTGTGTGCTTGGCGGCAAGGTGCAGTGAAGATGCGTGGCGGTGGCACGCGCGCTACGGACACCTGAATTTTCAGTCCCTCCGTAGGCTGGCGCAACATGGCATGGTTCGTGGGCTACCACAGATTGATCAGGTGGACCAAATCTGTGACGGCTGCCTTGTGGGCAAGCAACGGCGGACCCCGTTCCCGAAGGAGGCGAACTATCGCGCAGAGAACGTGCTGGACCTGGTACATGTCGACTTGTGCGGGCCTATCACGCCGACCACACCAGGAGGCAAGAAGTATTTCCTACTCTTGGTGGATGATTTCAGCCGCTACATGTGGCTGACACTCTTGGAGTCAAAGGACAAGGCAGCAGCAACCATCAAGCAGTTCCAGGCGGGAGTTGAGCTGGAAGCTGGCCGCAAGTTGAGGGCCCTCCGCACCGATCATGGCGGCGAGTTCACGTCCGCGGAGTTCAGCAACTACTGCGCAAACCGTGGCATCAAGTGCTTCCTCACAGCGCCATACTCGCCACAGCAGAACGGCGTCGTTGAGCGGAGAAATCAGACAGTGGTCGCAATGGCCAGGAGCCTGCTCAAGTCCAAAGGGATGCCAGGAAGGTTTTGGGGTGAGGCTGTCACAATGGCAGTACATATCCTCAACCGCGCGCCAACCCGCAGTGTCGACGGCAAGACGCCTTACGAGGCGTGGTACGGGAGACGTCCGAACGTACACTACTTTCGTACATTTGGGTGTGTTGGACACGTGAAGGTTGTGAAGCCAAACGTAAAGAAGCTGGACGACAGAAGCATGCCCATGGTGCTTATTGGCTACGAGTCCGGCTCCAAAGCCTATCGGATGTATGATCCAGTCGGCAGAAGGGTACATGTGACCCGGGACGTCGTGTTCGACGAGGAGGCAAAATGGGAGTGGGGTGCGTCAGGGGGTGACGAAGAGAGAACTGCTCCTGGTGAGTTATTCACCATAGAGTATACTACCCGTTCTGTCACAAATGATGGTCGTGACGATATGCCGGCACATGGGAGTGGCAAAGTGTCGGTACCAGCTTCGCCGAGTCGCGCACCTGACAACGGGCCGCTGACCTTCTCTCCAAGCATGCCCACACCGTTGACAACCCCAGCCGCACCCGATAGCGTGGAATTTGCAACCCCGCCAAGCAATGCTTCGCCCACCTCGGACGGTGCAGTGCCTCGGTACCGCACATTGACGAACATCTACCGGAACACATTCGAGGATGAGCACGAGTACAGCGGGCTGTGTCTCATGGCGGCCGAAGAACCTGGGAATTTTGTAGAAGCCTCAAAGCACAAGTGCTGGCAGCAGGCGATGCAAGAGGAGATAAAATCTATCGAGGAAAATGAGACTTGGCACCTCACCGATCTGCCGAGCGGGTGTCGACCCATAGGCCTGAAATGGGTCTACAAGATCAAGAAGGACTAGCATGGTGCTGTGGTGAAGCACAAGGCACGGCTCGTCGCCAAAGGGTACGTGCAACGGCAGGGCGTGGATTTTGAGGAAGTGTTTGCTCCGGTTGCTCGTCTCGAAACGGTGCGGTTGCTCATAGCATTGGCAGCACATGAAGGTTGGGAAGTACATCACATGGATGTCAAATCGGCATTTCTCAACGGTGATCTTGAAGAGGAGGTCTACGTAACCCAGCCGCCCGGTTTCGTGGATGAGGACAATGAGCAGAAAGTGTTGAAGCTCAAGAAAGCACTCTATGGCCTGCGCCAAGCGCCTAGAGCATGGAACTCGAAGCTTGACAGCAAGCTTATGTCACTCGGGTTTGAGAGGTGTCCATCGGAGCATGCTGTGTACAAAAGAGGTATTGGCTCATTAAGTTTGCTTGTGGGTGTGTACGTTGATGATCTTATTATCACAGGACCACATCCGCAAGAAATCAGCAGGTTCAAGGAGGAGATGAAGAAATTGTTCAGCATGAGCGACTTGGGTTTATTGAGCTACTACCTGGGCATAGAGGTACAACAGACCGGCGATGGTATCACTCTGAACCAGTCGGCCTATGCACTAAAGATCCTGGAGAAGTGTGGCATGGACGGCTACAACCCGTGCCAAGTTCCCATGGAAGCAAGGCTCAAGTTGAGCAAGAAGAGCACCAGTCCTCCTACTGATGCCACGTTCTATAGAAGTGTCGTGGGGAGCCTGAGATACCTGGTGTATATGCGACCGGACATTGCCTACTCGGTAGGGTATGTAAGTCGTTTTATGGAGGCTCCAAACACTGAGCACCTAGCAGCCGTGAAATATGTTCTGCGGTACATCTGTGGTACTCACAATATGGGCTGCTACTATGAAAGGAGGAGAAAAGAAGGGCTACATTTGATCGGGTATAGCGACAGCGACATAGCAGGAGATGTAGATGACCGCAAAAGCACAACGGGTGTGCTATATCTGCTCGGGAAGAGCCTTATCAGCTGGCAATCTCAGAAGCAGAAGGTGGTGGCACTGTCGTCTTGCGAGGCAGAGTACATTGCTGCCACAACGGCGGCATGCCAAGGAATTTGGCTAGGGCGCCTATTTGGTGATTTAACAAAGAAGGAGCCCAGCAGCGTCACACTCAGAGTAGACAACAAATCAGCTATATCCTTGTGCAATAACCCTGTTTTCTATGATCGAAGCAAGCACATCGATACCCGCTATCATTTTATTAGGGAGTGTGTTGAAGGTGGAAAGATTGCGGTTGAGTACATTAGCTCGAATGATCAGCTAGCCGACATCCTAACGAAGCCTCTCGGACGCATCAAGTTCCTGGAGATGCGCAAGAAGATTGGGTTGATTGAGGTCAAGAAAGTACAACAAGATTAGGGAGTGATTGTTGGATAATCTTGTTGCATTGCCTCAGCATTTTTAGATAAGAAGACTAGTAATCCGATTAGTTTTGAATTAGTCAAGATTAGTTCAGTTTGTTATTGTTATTAGTAATCCGATTAGTTTTGAATTAGTCAAGATTAGTTCAGTTTGTTATTGTTATTAGTAATCCGATTAGTTTTGAATTAGTCAAGATTAGTTCAGTTTGTTATTGTTATTAGTAATCCGATTGGATTGGTTTGTTTTGTACTCCCTATATATATAGATGAAATAATCAAGAGGAAGTGCAAGCCCTCTTCTAAAGAAAATCTTCTTCTTCTATTGCTGCTTTATCCTCTCTCAACAATAATGACTTACATGAACAGCCATACGTATAGTCCTCGTACCATACACACACACACATATGGGAATGGTGTACCTAAATTGTCTCCATAGGAAAGTTGACTATGAATGCACCATATATCTCAACATGGAGGGTATATGTGAACAATCTGAACCGTTAGTATTAATTTCCATGCTCTAAATAGATGATGTATAAAAAATTATGTGATTTAGATACTTTTTTATCATTTATCAAGAGATCTTATTTATTCTATTATTGAAAAATAGTTCATATTGTGCATGTCCATTAATTATACAGTAAAAAAGCATCAAAAATATATGATTTTTTGTATATCATCATATTTGGATATGGAGATCGTAGTTAACGGCTTAGATCGTCCACAAATACTCTCTATATTAAGATGTAGAGGCATCTCTATAGGGAACTCATATGCAGACACCTTAAATACACTTTTTCATATATATATATATATATATATATATATATATATATATATATATATATATATATATATATATATATATATATATATATATATATATATATGAATTACTGTAGGTAAGCCGCCAGCTCAGAAAAAGTTACATGAGCTAGCGACAAAACTATAATGATCCAATATTTTTTAAATTTTTTTAAAATTACTATATCTACCTCCTTAATTTCTTTCGGATTAAATTTCAGAAATTTTGGAGTTCATTTAACCTTTCATAAAGTGCATACAAAATATTCTATTCAATAAAAATCGTTAATTTTGTGTTAACTTGATGGAGGACCAGATTAAAACTAAAACCCAAGAAATTGGATATGAGTGAACCTTAGGGGGTCGAGATCATAATCAAAAACAATTTTTTTAAAAAATATTATTTGAGATAGTGAAAATGAACTACAGCTCAGGTAATTTACGTGAGCTGTAAGCTCATTTTCTTTTCACACACACACACACACACACACACACACACACACACACACACACACACACTATATATATATATATATATATATATATATATATATATATATATATATATATATATATATATATATATATATATATATATATATATATATATATATATATATATATTGTTAGCAAAAATAGCAGAATAATACTAATGCAACAACTAGCGGAATCAAATAGTTAACTGAAGAGAAAAATAGTAGAGACAGAGAACACGCAGATTTAATGTGGTTCGGCAATGTGCTTATATCCACGAGGACACGATCGAAAACTTCCACTGTATCAAAAGAGGATTACAATTTTTAGTTCTCAACCATAAGAGAAATTACGATGAAATTACACAAGAATTTAAATCAAACTCTAATCTCTTGTTACAGTGATTTCTCTCGCTTTTGCTTCGACTGCCGGAAATCCCAAAGAAAACTGCACCTTCCTTTGTCTTCGGCCAAAAAACAAATAGCAGCAGCCGCCCACAATTTCTCTTCTTTTTTTTCTTTCGCCAAGAATTGCAGCCCCCAAAAAGAAAAACCACTCACAAGAAACCCCACCTCCTTCTTTATATGGTCGAACCAATTGCTATTGGCCTATTTAATTTTCTTTTCGGCCAAGATGATTTCAGCTACCCTTCTTTCCTTTTGGCCAAATAAACCAAATAATTTAGTAGCAGCCGCAACAATTAATTTTTCTTTTCTATTCATCTTATCAAAACCCTAGCATACAACCCCATATTTATATTATATACTCGTTGCGGTAATAGAGTTCCATTAGCAATATATATATATATATATATATATTCCTCCATGAAGAGTTGTCTCAGTAGTCTATAGTCCTCCACTCCTTCTATTTTTGTCCATCTGAGAGTGCTGATCCAGACTCTCATCTGTCTGGACCGTGTCCTCATTATCTGAATTCAAGGACCTTTAAAGAGCTGAAGTTATTCTTCGTCGGAGAGTAAACCTAAGCATCACAGGAGTGTGAGATATTATTTAAAAAAAAAAAAAAAAAACATATTATTTCACTCTCTCCATATATGCCAGACTATGGCTGCAACCATAATCGACTTTATTTCTGATGATTTTCCCTTGGCCTGCTTTCCTCCAAAAGTCATATGTCACCGATATATCTTCTGGCAGATTTAGGAAGGAAGCACATTTCAGCCAGATGTGTTTAACAAATTCACAAGAAAGTAGGATGTGCTCATTAGACTCAGCTATAGGTTTACAAAAAGTACACAAATATTCTACCCATGCCAGCCCCTTCTTTCGAGCACAAGCCAGGTGAGAAAATTAAGCATTGCCATAAAAACATCCTGACTTTCAATGTTGGGCAAATGGCCTTCTAGATACTATCCATACAGGGAAGTCTCTAACCATTGTCAATGAAATGATGATATGTGTGGATTTGACGGAATGGAATCCTCCCATCTCCATACAGGCTTATCCTCACTTTGGGGTATTTGTGAGAGATCGTCGAGAAGTAGCCTTAGAGATTAGAATTGTCTTCTTTCTACTGCGAAGGCACACCTCTTGAGTGGAAGTCTCCATATATCCCTATGCTAGTAGTTACAAATTACTGCATCTCCGTCCAGTGCCAGACAGTAATTATCTAGATATAGACTTTTTAACGATACCTAAGTGCACCATCTGTCATGTCAAAATACTATACTATTTCTTATAACTGTTGGAGATAAAAATTTCCAAATAAAAAAAAAAGATGGCAAATAATTTGCAGAACGTAAAACTATTAATTAGTTTCACGCGGCAGAAACTTAACTTCGCATGGATAAGTAAAATGCGAAACTAAAATCTTAGCTCCGCGTCTAGAGTATTTAACGTAAAATGCGAAACTAAAATCTTAGCTCCGCGTCTACATTATTTAATTTCGCGTGGACAGATTTTTCAGAATCTTAAATTGATTGTGATTGAGATTTTGGATTATCTAATATCCGAATTGAGTCCAATCAGAATCCAAATTCAAGAAATTTAAATTAAAATTAAATATTTGATTAGAATTCTTGATAAATATAAAAACCTTCTATTCTTATCCCTAAGAAAACTCTCATAATCATACCCAACTAAATTATATAAATAGCCTCTTTGAGGAAACTTTAGGGGTCTTTTGGCAATTTAAGTTACGCAAAAGAGTCTTGAAGTCTTGAACATCTTTTTAGAGTTCAAGTTACGCGCGAGAGCTTTGAATTCAGTAGAGAGAGAAGGTATGACCGACTATCATCTTTTTCAAAGAGAAGATTTTCACGTCAGATCATCAACAGATTCTACTAACTAGATCCTATAGCCACATTAGAACTCACTTTTATTGTAAAAAAAAAAAAAATGATAAAAATATAAATCCTCTCATTTGTTTTATTGTATTTATCGTAATCAACAAAAAAAAGCAAGAATTTGTGGGAAAGGCTTGGCCAAAAGATACCTATAGCGAGCAACACTTCCTTCCAGAATCCAAAAGAGTGGGAGGAGTTCCTAGATTTAGAATGGCAGGTTCTCTTGGGATAACATGCTCTGAAGGGTTCTTTGAGGGCGAGAGGGTATGTTCCACAACCGTTTAATCATTAAGGACAGGCCTCCGTAGTCTTTTTTTTTTTAGGTTGTAACGGTGAGCAATTGCCCCCCGCGTTCTATTAATGAGAAATAACAGAACACCTATTTTACATCAAATATCATAACAAAAAAGCCAAATAACACCCATGGGTATCAATAGTTTGGCCTTATAACAACAAAACAAAATAAAGAGGACAGAATACAAATCAAAACAACATCAAAAAATTTCTACTAGCAGTGGACTGTCGACGACCAATAGCTTGCTCCCTCAGTCACTGTCCGCAGGGCCCTGTCGCTCCTGCAACTCCTCATCTGTTTCCTGGTCTTTTGAGAGGCATAGACGCTCTCTCTCCGATAATAGATCTGTCCAAGAGATCATATCATGGTATATGAAGTAAAACAAATATCAGTTGGATGCATATTTTGTTTAAAGATTCTGCTGTTTCTCTCCCTGCACACGTTCCAACAGATAGCTGCTAACATAATGCGACGAATATGGACACCGTGTTTTGTGGACCTACTAATTCTTACTCTCTCCCATATATCGGCATACTCAGCCATGTTGACTATTATATGCAGGCACGCTGCACACTTCTCCCAAAGTTTTACAGTATAGGCGCAGGATAAGAATAAATGTGAACTAGATTCTGCATCTGCTCCGCATAGAACGCAAATATCTGGCCCCTTCCATCTCTTCCTTTGTAAATTGTCCCAGGTTAGGATAGCACCTTTGGCGATGATCCATAGAAAGCCCCTTACTTTGAGAGGGCATTTAGTCTGCCATATATGAGATGCCTGCGGGAGCCTGCGTCTACCATCTATGCAGTATTTGTATGCAGATCTAACAAGGAAATTTCGGTTCTTTTCCCATCTCCAAATGACCTCATCATATTCATTAGTACTCGGGGGGAATTGCTGTATGAGATTCTTAAGCTCTATGATCTGTGAGTGAGTTGCACTATTTGTAAAACCATTAATTCCCAGGTCCCACCTTCTTCGGTGCCACAGCTGGCTAATGGTGACATTCTTATCATTTGATAGTTCGTAGACTTTTGGAAAAATCACCCTTAGTGGTATCTCTGTACACCATCGATCGTTCTAGAAGGATACCCTTCCTTTCCGACACAGGATGAACGATATGCTTGATCGGAAAATATCCTTCGTTCTTAGTACTCCTCTCCAAAGACAGGCCTCCGTAGTCTTCGGCTTGCAAATCTGCTCCTAAGAGGTTAGGTGGTAGTTGTTGGTTACCTCGGAGACACCTGCCTGCAGAAACTTGCTTCTGGTCCGATCAATTCTTTCTCTAACCCACAGAAGGTCGAAGAAGGAATAATTCTACCTCCAGTAATAACATCTTACTTCTCCAATATCCTTTCAGTTTTCTCTCAAGGGCATCTAACAGTAGGAATAAAAATACTTAGTATCATGGTGAGAGATTTCTTGGACCGGGCAAGCAGGATCAAAGAGCTTCTATGGTAGTTGAATTTTAACCCCGATCACGCTTCAAAGCAACACAGCAACCAGACGGCACTCAATGGTGCTTTCCTGGCCAGGCGGACGCTGGGAACGGCTTAATGATGGAGATAGTGTTGAGAAATACTGAAATGTGGCATTATTCCTGATCAGTCTGAACACTAAAACACAGCATACGGATGTTTGTTTCAATCATAGCCTTCTCATCATCAGAATTCATCTGCTTTATTTCATTCATTTACATAAAAATTATGAATTGTGAGTTTCTTCGTACAAAATTCAAAGTGCTAGCTATAGCACATTTATTCTGCATGCAAATTGCTTCCACTAAACCTGAAAACAATGTTTGCAGTAAAAGTCTGATAGATTAGATTGTGAAATTTGATACTGATCAGTGGCCAGTTAATTGTTATTCCTCTTCATCATCTATCATTTGAGGCAGGAAACTTGGGGGATGACTCTCCTCAACATTTTGCCAGAGGCATTTTCGCAGTGAGCTTGTGCCGCCTGCGCTCGTGAGCCCTCGATAGCGAAGCTGATATCGTTTAGAACTATGTTGTTGCATTTTACGACTTGGCTGCAAGCTAGTTTGATGGCCAATGGATCCAATGAAGTACCATGAAGATTGATGTATGTCACGTCGCTTATTGCCACTGCTGATGTCTTTATGGTAACAATAAGGAAATAAATTATAATCACATTAAGATCACAAATTTCTGAGTCGACAAATTAAAGTTTACTTGGGAGGATCAAAATGCATGATCTACTTTGGCTCTTAACTCTAAGCCGAAAGATTTGTGATGTACCTGGCTAATATTTTCATATCGTAAATGAGATTAGAGTTAGTGTAGTTTATAAAATATTTTCTTAGTTGATTACAAACTATTTAGTACTATTGCTATTGTACTGAACGCTTAGCTTATTCCTACCAAATTGTTGTCATCATGTAAGCTAGCTAAATGAATCTTTCATGTAAACTTCTAGCTAGTAATCTACTTGAACTTTCGTCTTATATGTATGCATTTAAAAATTTTTAAGAATCAAGTACCTTATTAGCACAATTTCCTTGTGGACAATAGAACTGGTTGATTACTATGGGAGCCCTCACTGAAGTAAAGTTGATGTGCTCGTAGGTGATATCTCTGGCATAACCCGAACCTCCCTGTACGAAAGTAAAATAATTTCGCTAAGCTTATTTTTCAGTTTGTATGCAAAATCTTGCCGAATATTCTTCAAAACAAAAGCGAGTAATGTGGCATATATACGGCATAATTAAGTATGTCTACAAAATCAAAATTTAATTACCTGCCAAGTTTTTATCCTCACTCCAACAGTAGTCTGAAAAATGCTGGAGTAGGATACCCGAACCTTTTCAACATGAGAATTAGCTCCGAAACTTCCAATGCTGCATAGAGCTCGAACAGTCAGCGCAATCGTACCAATGTTCCACAAGAAATTCCATATTCTTAAATATAACGCACCTTATGCCATGGCCAGGCCCGCATGTGATATTGATATCGATATCGTAGCAACCCGGTCCTACTGCTATGCAATCATCCCCTGATAACTATAACATGTTAAGATCATCGCATATTCACATGGAAATGGAAAGAAACTGCAGGTTGAGTTGCTGTTCATGCATGTTACAACCTACTCCGATGGTGGAGGACCAAATGGTGGCATGTTTGGACTCAGAAATATAGATACCGTCTTGTTGGAAAGCACCACTGAGCCACATTTCCAAAACAACCTTCATTTCATTAAACAAAGCCCGTATAACTTGTGCAAAGAGATGTTTGCGACTGATTACTCCTACTTCACTTGGTGAGAGCATGTAATTTCTTACTTTGCTAGTGATTTCTCTCGCAAAACCTAGGTTTATTTTCTGAAGAACAAATCTAAAGTATTTGCAAAGTTTAAAATGTTCAAATATAATGTTGTAAAAGAAAATGGCTATGATATCAAAGCTATCAGGTCAAATCAAGGTGGAGAGTTTACTTCTAAAGAGTTCGAAGCCTACTATGAAGAGCATGACATGCGACATTTTCCCTTATTCACCATATCAAAATGGGGTTATCAAGAGAAAGAATCGAACTATTCTGAACATGGTTATAAGAAGTATGTGGAATAGCAAGAAAGTACCGACGATTTTTTAGATTGAAACAATTACTTGTGCCACTTATATCTTTAACCGAAGTTCAACTCAAATCCTCCAGAATATCACTCCTCGTGAAACTTGGATAGGCTACAAACCCAATTGAGTCATTGCAAGGTATTCGGTAGTATTGCCTATGCTCATGTTCCAAAACAGAAGAGAAGCAAGCTTGATAACATAAGTATCTCATGTATTCATTGGCTATGTCCAACAATTACAAGCTGTATGATCCTTATAAGAAGAAGCTTATTATAAACAAAGATGTATAATTCAACGAGAAGAAATCATTGAATTGGAGGAATAGAGAAATTTGCAGCAACTCAATCATGCTTACTGATGAAGACATAGAGATCATAGAAAATTTCCTAATCATGTTCCATCGTCACTGTCCTCATTACATCATCCACACCATCCTCTTCATCATCGAATCCGGAAGCTAAAATGTTCATAACCTTAAATAAATTATATGAGGTAACTGAAAATCAAAATAATTTGACTCTATTTTGATTATTTGTTGGTTGTGAGCCCATAGACTTCAAAGAGGCTATTCAAGATCAAAGATGAATAGCAGTTATGAATTAAGATATCAAGACAATTGAGAATAATGATACCTGAAAATTTATATCACTTCCATAGAATAAGGAGGCAATTGGAGTAAAGAGGATATTTTAAGAAAAGAAGAATGCATAGGGAGAAGTTGAGAGGTAGAATGCCAGATTGGTCACTAAATGTTACAATCAAAAGACATGAATTGATTATAATGAGTTATTTTCTCTTATTGATCGCCTTGAAACTATTAAATTAATTATAACTTTATTTGTACAGAACAAATTGTCAGATTATCAGCTAGATGTGAAGTTGGCACTTGTAAATGGAGTTCTTGAAGAGGAGGTGTATGTAGAGCAACGTCTTGGCTACATCAAGAAAGAAGATGAATAAAAAATATTGAAGCTAAAAAAAGCACTTTATGGCCTAAAACAAGCATCAAGGACTTGGAATAGTAAATTGGTAAATACTTCCCAACTAATAATTTCAGCTGATGTTCTTTACGTTCTTCAAATAAGTTCACTATCAAGTTTCTGATCAAACTAAATCTCTACAAGTCATTATAAAAATATTAAGATAGCTAAATCTCGATTTTTGTGATTTTAGGAAAATTCTATTGAACTTAAAAGAATAAATATTCATTTTTATATCGAATTTGAAACAAATAAATGATATAATCATCTTATTGGGTTTATAAAATGAAGATATATAGATTTTATTTAGGTTCTTATTAGAGGGTTACCTACCTAAATCCAATAAGATATAACTTAATTAAGGAAGGGAGATAGTTCCTGCTTTTTAATGGATTCTCTGGAAGAAAGAGAATGAGGTGTTTCGGCATGTAGGACTTTAGTAAGAGGTACTCCGGCAGCGTTGGTTGCTGGTGCGGGTGGCTCAATCAACATGATGCTTGCCCATGTAGTAGAGAGGCCTTACAAGATGGCTTCTCCAACAGTCAGCAGGAATCTGGTGGTCAGCGGTGACCTAATGGTTGGCAGCGATTAGGTGGTTAGTGGTGGTCAGCAACAATCCAACGATCAGCAATGATTGATGGTGCTCTGACAGGGAGAAAAAGATGACATGAGAGGGTTGAATTTGGATGAAAAAGACTAAGATGAATGGAGAAATTTAAATAGGATTTATGAGATTGAATTAAGGGAGAGGTTAATGGAATTAAAGAGAGTATAGAAAGAAACTTTGAAATGAGTCAAATACTCATAATTAGGATAGATCTAGAAAGTTATGAAGACATATTTGAAATGTGGGCATGACGGGATATATTTAAATATACTTGAAATTGGTCAAAGGTAATTAGCTATTAAGCCACTCCAAAAAAACCTTCACAGGACCTGCTGAGATGGTTCTCACTCATTAATAAAATTGATTAATAGCAGAATCTAGGAATTGGATGATGAAGTAAAATGAATAGGGAGATAGAAATGGAAAATTCAAAATGAAAATTATTTTCTCATTTCTTCAAATTAAATGGTTGACTTTGTAATTGGATGTAAGGCTAGGGAATTTGATTGGTTTTGAATTCAAATTATAGCTTAGTCCTCATATTATTATTATTATTAGATAATAATATAAATGAGCTGATAGCTCACACAAGTTATCTGAGTTGCAGTTCATTTTCACTATCTCCAATAATGTTTTAAAGAAAATTTCTTTTGGATTATGATCTCGACCCACTAGGGTTCACTCATATCCAATATCTCGAGTTTTAGTTTTCATTTGGTTATCCATCAAGCTTACTCAAAATTAATGGTTTTCGATAAATAGAGCATTTTATATCCATTTCATGAAAAGATAAATGAACTCTAAATTTCATGAAATTTGATCTTAAAAAAGTTAAGGTGGTAAACATCCTAATTCTAGAAAAATTTGATGAAAAATTATTAAATTACTCTATATTTGCTGCTGGCTCATGTAAGTTTTTCTGAGTTGGCGATTCACCTACAATAATCCTTTATTATTATTATTATTATTATTATTATTATTATTGGCTAAGGGAATGGGCTTGTGCTCTAATTAAATAGTTCAAGTATTTTTATAAAAACAGTTTATGGGCTTTAGAAAAAATACTTTATGTCTATAAATAATATTAAGTTAATTCATTTTAAAATTTTATTTTAATGAAAATATAAGAGAAAAAATTATCAATAAATGAAGATTTTATCGTGTTAGGGTTGTTAAGGGTTGTTACAAGGCTCGCATCTACATGTTTCTCTGTTCCATCTCGTTGAACATAGATGCTATTATAATGATTTATGCTTGTAGTTCCTTTTTGGTATTATACTTTGGATAATGTTATAGAATACTATTTGGATTGTAGCAAGTTTAGATCATATATATGATGCGCTCCAATTGAGGGGTTCTATACTGTATTCGGTCTCTTATATCTATTTTTGGAGTACTCACCAATAATACCTTATTTAGATATGGACCTGATCTTCTATATATGTACACAAATTATTAGGTCAATGACCATATAAATGAATGGCAAGAAAAATATTTCTGATATGAACCACACTTCACAGTATCACATAAAATTTGGTGAAGAAATTATGTTTTATTCTCTATATAATATAATGGATCAATGTAGTCACCAATGTTATTTTCATGGCATTATTGGATGAATCAAACTTATCAGTGTCCCTAGAAATATTTACTCCCAAGAACTGTTCATGAACTTGCCCTCTATATAAACTGGGGCCAAGGAGACTAATAGCATCTCAATCCCCATTGCTCTAACTCCTCCAACATGGTGAGTCCATTCTGCTCTTTTTTCATTGATTTGTAGTATTTGTTTTAAATACTTTAGTTTCTGTGAAGATTTAAGCTTGGCTGCTTGAAATGAGGTTCCCTGATTTTTTTTTTTTTTTTCAATATATGCGATAACTTTATCAAAATCGAGTTTTATTAATTATGCAGGGAAAAGTAGTAGTGATTTTTGGATTGTGGCTCGCAACACTCATCAATGCGGCGACAGCTAGCAGTCGCATCTACAATATGCTTGATGACAATATGCATGCGGCAGCCGCTGGCAATCACATCTACAATGTGCTTGACTATGGTGCCCATGGAAATGGTCGGGACGATGATATTCAAGTAAGACCCATATTTATCCAAAAGAATGTAACTTGTATTTTTCATAATAACAATGAAGGAGTTATACATTCGCCTGTTTATTTGATTAGATTAAAGAATACCTCCTTTTTTTTGACGCTATAGTTTGTATTTAAACTTATTAGAGCATGTGTCTAGTTCCATATTCCAGTTTCCACTGTGGTGTGACCCTATGGTGTATGGTGAGCATCATACTAGAGACCATAAAATGGAGAAATCATGCATTTGCATCATTAAGGCTATAAATTTTCTAAATAAATAAGATTGATAAATCTTCGGCTTGATTGTGAAGGCATTCCTGAAGGCATGGAGTGAAGCTTGCGCAGATCCTACTCGTTCGACTTTCCTTGTTCCATCTGGAAGTGGAATAACTTTTCTTTTGAGCAAGATAATGTTTATGGGACCTTGCAAGTCTGAGATACATGTACAGGTAACAAAAACGAATTTTATTTTTAAATTCTCTCTTCAAATTCTGTGAAATATACGAGTTTATAATTACCAATTGATGAACACGTAAACTGCATGTACACGCACGCTTGATGCACGTAATGAGTTGGTCCTCTGTCCATATGGCATCATTATTTATGGTTATTTTTTGAAACTATGTTGTCTACATTTCTTATCCAATTCATTCAAGTCTTACTTAGTTTGTAGAGTATCATAAATATCTCTTCTCCTGATTTTTTCTACCCTTAGTGCAGCATATTGTTATGTTAAATTTTGTTGAAAAATATTCCACAACTTCTCTAAAGAGATTGCATTGCAGATTAGCGGTAACATAGTAGCACAACCGACACGTTGGACGAATATACTGGACACTTGGATCATGTTCAAGAACGTATATAATCTAACAGTAGATGGCAGTGGTCATATTGATGGCCAAGGTGCCATTTGGTGGCCCTGCATATCTAGTCGAGTGAGTAAACCATCCTTCTACATATTGTTTCCTTTCTCACATAAATAAATATTTCGTCCGTCCTCAATCTGACTCCATTGTTGTGGTCTCTCTGGTTTCCTTTTGTACTCACAGAGTTGCTCTTTAGGACCTTATGTAAGTTTTTTTCTCCCCATCATTCTACTACTTAGTTAAATCATCTATATTTGATGTTGTTATTCTGACTGCTTCTTTAGAGAGTCTAAAGATATTGATGAGAATATTGCTTTCAGACATTGCAATTTATCGACTGCAACGGCCTTGACTTGAGTGGCATCTATCTCCACAACAGTCCTGGTAAGCATGTCGTTGTCCATCAGAGTAAGTGGGTAAAGATACACGGTCTCACCATAACAGCACCTGGCGATAGCCCCAACACCGACGGTATCCTTATCAGCGAGTCCGAACATGTCAACATTTCGTCCTCCACCATTGGAGTAGGTTGTAACATGAACATCAACTCAGCCAGTTTATTTCCATTTCCATGTGAAGATTCGAAACGAAACTAAACGTGTCATCGTTACAGGGGACGATTGCATAGCGATGCTATCGGGCAGCTATGATGTCGATATCAGCTCGATCACGTGTGGACCTGGGCACGGCATAAGGTTCGTTATATATATAACCTAAGCCAGTAAGTTCTAATATGAAATTTCTTGCGGAACATCGATAATATTCGAGCTTTATGCAGCATCGGAAGTCTTGGAGCTAATTCAGCTGTTGAAAAGATTCGGGTATCCGATTCCAAAATTTTTAATACTTCACCTGGAGTGAGGATTAAAACTAAGCAGGTAAATTTTACTATGATCATATGGCGCACTATTTGCTTATATTTTTGGAGAATATCCAACATGATGATTTTGCATAAGAACTGTAACAATAAACTTAGCGTGATTGTTTTGTTTGTGTATAGGGAGGTTCTGGTTATGTCCGAGATGTCACATACGAGCGCATCACCTTTACTTCAGTGAGGGATCCTATACTAATCGACCAGTTCTATTGTCCGCATGCGACTTGTTCTAACATTGTACGTAGTTTAATTTTTAAAATTATATATAAATTCATTTATCTAAAACTCTCTCTCTCTCTCTCTATATATATATATATAGTCTCTCTCTATATATATATAGAGAGAGGAAACGGGAAATACACCGGCGGTGAAGGGAGTTCCTTCACCTAGGTGGCCCAATAAAATTATTACACGTGGCGTCATTCAAGATAATAAATAAATAAATTCTCTTAACCGCCCTTTGAGTGGTGCCACATGTAATAATTTTATTGGACCACCTAAGCGGCGGTGAAGGAACTCTCTTCACCGTCGGTGAATTTCCCGTTTACTCATATATATATATATATATATATATATATATATATATATATATATATATATATATATATATATATATATATAATGGAAATAAACTGACAGATCATGCATGTTAACTGAGCTGCAGTTCATTTTTGCTATCTCCACTAAAAACATTTCTTAATTTTCTTTCGGTTTATTATTTCGACCCGCTACGGTTCATTCATACCCAAGTTCTTAGTTAATTTTAGTTTCGATTTGGTAATTCATCAAATTGATACAAAATTAAAAGTTTTTGGTGAATAGAACATTTGGTATCCATTTAATTAAAAGGTAAATGAACTCCAAAGTTAATGAAATTTGATTTTAAAGAAGTTATGGATCAGGTATGATTTTAATTTTGAAAAAAAAATCGTTAAATTACTATAATTTTACAACTGATTCAGGTAAGTTTTCCTGAGCTGACATCTCACCTACAGTAATCAACACATATAGCTTGCTTACTTGAGGAATGCCTCTGTTGATATCACTAATAATGTTAAGAGCAAAACTAGATCATGCATCAGAAATTTGATAATCTTCATTTTCTTTGGTAACATATATCTAAAAGTACTGTTTTCACCACATTAGGAGGGGTCTTATTTATAGTAGATTATTTATGTATGTACTAAGCTATTTCGTTACTCACTAATGAATGGAATGTAAGGGGCTAGGTTGCTCACTGTTTATGCTAAAAAAAATGAAATAACCGCGATGATGACGTATTTGTTTTTTGTTACCATGAAGTCATCGGCAGTGGCAATAAGCGACGTGACATACAATAATCTGAATGGTACTTCAGTGAATCCAGTGGCCATCACACTAGCTTGCAGCCAAGTCGTAAAATGCAACAACATAGTCCTCAACAACGTCAGCTTGACTACCGAGGGCACAGGAGCCACGGCACAAGCCAACTGCTACAATGCCAATGGGAGAATGATGGGGACAGTCTCACCGCAAGTTTCCTGCCTCAACTGATGGATGGAGAAGAAGGTGCCTGGCTTCTTGGGGTTTTTAAGCCAAAAAGTTTCGAGGTTTTGGAGTCGATTGATTACTGCATTAACTTTTTGCACAAGTATAGTGAAAGCAAGTTGTAAGCTGAACAAATGTGTGCATATGCTCTGGATGTTGTCACAGAAAATTCACCAAGTTCATGAAATATGAATGAAATAAACATAGGCATTCTGATGATCACAACATAATAATTTACATGAACAGCCATACGTACAGTCCTCGTACCATACACACACACATATGGGAATGGTGTATCTAAATTGCCTCCATAGGAAAGTTGACTATGAATGCACCATATATCTCAACATGGAGGGTATATGTGAATAATCTGAACCGTTAGTACTAATTTTCATGCTCTAAATAGATGATGTATAAAAAATTATGTGATTTAGATACTTTTTTATCATTTATCAAGAGATTTTATTTATTCTATTATTGAAAAATAGTTCATATTGTGCATGTCCATTAATTATACAGTAAAAAAGCATCGAAAATATATAATTTTTTGTATACCACCATATTTGGATATGAAGATCATAGTTAACGGTTTAGATCGTCCACAAATACTCTCTATATTAAGATGTAGAGGCATCTCTATAGGGAACTCATATGGAGACACATTAAATACACTTTTTCATATATATATATATATATATATATATATATGAATTACTGTAGGTGAGTCGCCAGCTAAGAAAAAGTTACGTGAGCTAGCGACAAAACTATAATGATCCAATATTTTTTAAATTTTTTTAAAATTACTATCTCTACCTCCTTAACTTCTTTCGGATTAAATTTCAGAAATTTTGGAGTTAATTTAACCTTTCAGAAAGTGCATACAAAATATTTTATTCATTAAAAATCGCTAATTTTGTGTTAACTTGATGGAGGACCAGATTAAAACTAAAACCCAAGAAATTGGGTATGAGTGAACCCTAGGGGGTCGAGATCATAATCAAAAACAAATTTTAAAAAAAAGATTATTTGAGATAGTGAAAATGAACTGCAGCTCAGCTAATTTACGTGAACTATAAGCTCATTTTCTTTTTTCTCTCTCTCTCTCTCTCTCTCACACACACACACACACACACACACATATATATATATATATATATATATATATATATATATATATATATATATATATATATATATATATATATATATATATATATTGTTAGCAAAAATAGCGGAATAATACTGATGCAACAACCAGCGGAATCAAATAGTTAGCCGAAGAGAAAAATAGCAGAGACAGAGAACACGCAGATTTAACGTGGTTTGACAATGTGTCTAAGTCCACGGGGACACGATCTAAAACTTCCACTATATCAAAAGAGGATTACAACTTTCTAGTTCTCAACTATAAGAGAAATTACGATAAAATCACAAAAGAATTTAAATCAAACTCTAACCGCTTGTTACAGTGATTTCTCTCACTTTTGCTTCGGCTGTCGGAAATCCCAAAGAAAACTGCACCTTCCTTTGCCTTCGGCCGAAAAACAAATAGCAGTAGCAGCCACCAACAATTTCTCCTCTTTTTTCTTCGGCCAAGAATTGCAGTGGCCGAAAAAAAAAATCACTCACAAGAAGCCCCACCTCCTTCTTTTATATGGCCGAACCAATTGCTATTGGCCTATTTAATTTTCTTTTCGGCCAAGATGGTTTCAGCTACCCTTCTTTCCTTTTGACCAAATAAACCAAATAATTAGTAGCAGCCGCAGCAATTAATTTTTCTTTTCGATTCGGCTTATCAAAACCCTAGCACATAACCCCATAATTATATTATATCATAACGGGTTTGGGCAAGTTTTGGACCCGATTCGGTGTACCAAAACTTGTTGCGGTAATAAAACTCTATTAGTAACAATGTCCCACTTAGAGACCTATTACACAAAAATATAATCTCTATACATGATAATCCTAGTGTCCAAAACTCTTATCTCGATCATTTAAAGTCCCGATTTCAGCATTCAACATAAATACACCAAAGTTGAGTAATAGCTTAATTTTTTCCCATCAATCGGTTTTGTCAATATATCTGCAGGATTTTTACTGCTCTCAATCTTCTCCAATTTCAATTACCCATCCTCCAACAAAGATTTAATGAAGTGATATCTCAAGTGAATATGTTTAGTCCGTAAATAATACGCCGAGTTTTTAGCAAGATGAATTGCACCTTGACTGTCACTGAATAACCTGCAATCCACTCCATCAAAACCCAACTCACTCACCAATCGCTACAACCAAATAAATTCCTTACTTACTGTTGCAGTTGCAACATACTCAGTTTCTATCGAAGATAAAGCAACAATTAATTGTAATCTTGAAACCCAGCTTACCGTTGTCTATCCTACAATAAAGACATAACCAGTGGTGCTCCTGTCATTATCTCTATCACCCGTATGGTCTGAATCCACAAAACCTTGCACATCAATGTTATCACCCCCAAAATACAAACAATATTTTGAAGTACCTTTCAAATCCTAAAAATCCACTTCACCGCTTGTCAATGTTCCTTTCCATGGTTCTTCATGAATCTACTTACTACTCCTACTACATGTGTAATATCTGGTTTTGTACTCACTATTGCATACATGAGACTCCCAACGGCAGATGAATAAGGCACATTCTCCATGTGTCTCGTCCCTCATCTGTCTTAGCACTTTACTCTTTTGATAGTTTGAACTGACCACAAAGAGCTGTACTTACCGGTTTTGCATTTTCCATGTTGAATCTTTCCAACGCCTTCTTGATGTACCCCTCCTGAGATAACCACGATTTCTTTCTTTTCTTATCTCGGATAATTTACGTTCCAAGAAATTATTTAGCCTCACCCATGTCCTTCATAGAGAATTTCCCTGCCAACTTTCTTTTCAGATCATTGATTTTCTTCATGCATGTATCTGTCACAAACATATCATCTACATACAAAGTAAGTATAATAAAGTTACAATCCTTAAATTTTTGTAGATATACACAATGATCTGAATTGCATCTGGTAAAATCCGAATCCAATATAAACTTGTCGAATTTCAAGTATCATTGCCTCGGCGCTTGTTTCAACCCATACAAGCTCCTTTTCAGTCGACATACCCAATTCTCCTTTCCTTTAACTTCATATCCCTCTCGCTGTTTCATGAATATTTCCTCCTCCAAATCACCATGAAGGAAAGCAGTCTTCACATTGAGCTGCTCTAAATACAATCTTTTCACAGCCACAATACTCAGTATTGCTCTGATAGAGTCATCTTGACAACAGGTGCAAATATTTCATTAAAGTCAATATATTTTCTCTGACTGTATCCCTTCACCACAAGTCTAGCCTTGAACCTTTGTGTCCCTCCTGCCTCATGTTTTACCCTATATGCCCACTTGTTATGTAATATTTTCATCTTTTCCGATCGCTTCACCAATTCCATGTATGATTCTCCTCCAAAGAAAATATCTCATCACGCATGACTTGCCCACACTTAAGACGAAACTTATCCTGCATAGTCTCTTGGTAACCTCTGGTTCACCTGCATCAGTATACAAAATATGATATAAAAGAAAACAAAGTTTTTGAGTTGGCTTCCTTATCCTCGTGCTCCTCCTCAAAGTAAGAACACTCTCTGATGAACTACTGGAACCATCTATTTTAGTCAGTGGCTCTCTCTTTTGTTCGGTCTCATCTGAAACTTGTGTATTCTCAGGTATAGTCATTTATCCCCCTTCAGATATAGGTATTTCTTCCTTTCTTTTATCCATAAGATCCATCCCATCCTATGGCTCATCCAGCTCCAAGTGCTCTTTCTCAGCTGCTTTCTCACTCTTACTTTCCATTCGGTCTTTATACATACAGCCCTCATTAAATACTATATCTCTACTATGAATTACCTTGTTATGCTCATAATCCCATAAGCGATAACCATATTCTTCGCCACCGTATCTAATGAATGCACACTTCTGGGATTTAGAATCAAGCTTCTTTCTCATCTCATGATCCACATGTGCAAATGCTATACAACCGAATACTTTTAAGAATGAATAATTCACACCTCTTCTAGAATTCCTCCATCTAAAGCACTAACTGGACTCCTGTTGATCAGATAAACTATCGTATCTATAGCGGCCCCCAAAGTTGCAAAGGCAAACCTGCATGTAGTCTCATACTCCGAGCTCGCTCCAAAATGGTCTATCCATCCTCTCAGTCACGTCATTTTGCTGTGGTGTCCTCGGTACAGTCTTCACTCTCCTGATCCCGTAGGAAGAGTAATAGTCATCGAACTCTCTAATGCAAAATTACCTACCATTATCTGACAACAGATATTTTACCTTCAAACATATTTCATTCTCAACAAGAGCTTTTCATACCTTGAGGATTTTGAAAACATCGGATTTCTGCTTAAGTGCAAACACCCATATTTTCCTACTTGCATCATCTATGAAAGTACAAAATAAGAATTACCTCCAAGAGACTTCGCCGAAGAAGGCCCCCATATATCTGTATGTACCAACTCCAATCTCTCAGTTTTCTTCTTCTTACTATCCTTCATAAAACTAACTCTTTTCTACTTTCCAAACGCACAGTTCTAACAGAAATCAAAGTTAGCATTTTTCATATCTGTCAACATACCTCTGGATTGCAATACCCTCATGCCGCTCTCGCTCAAGTAACCGAGCCTCTGATGTCATAAGGTAGTCTTCTCATTCTTCACAGTGGCCAAAAAAACAACGTGGTCCACCGAGCTTGAGAGTAAATATAGAGTTCCTCCTCTCTCACCCTTGACCACTACCAATGCTCCTTTACTATTCTTCCATTGTTTCTTCTCAAATGAAATTTGATAACTCTCGTCATCCAGCTTGCTAACAGATATCAAATCTTTTTCAAGTCTGGTATGTACCTGACCTCTTATAAAAGCAACTTTTTACCATTGTGCAACTTCAACTGAATTATCCTCTTACCGACAATCTTGCATTCCTACAATTACCAATAGTCACATTGGACATAATTTTCAAACCATTCTCTGCGAGCAGTGCAATGGAACGAAGCCCCTGAATCCACAAACCACAGATATGACTTTGATTTTGTATGAGCAGACAAGCACAAGTCATCATACTCTTTACCTGGATTCACCACATTCGCTCCTTCCTTATCTTTGTTTGGACAATCCTTTTTCATATGATCATCTGTCTTACATTTCCAATATACTAACTTTCTCTTGATCTTCCCATTAGATTTTGATCTCCTCTTTATTTCGACTCCCCGCTTAAACTTCTAATCTCTTGTTACAGTGATTTCTCTCGCTTTTGCTTCGACTGCCGGAAATCCCAAAGAAAACTGCACCTTCCTTTGTCTTCGGCCGAAAAACAAATAGCAGCAGCCGCCCACAATTTCTCTTCTCTTTTTTCTTCGGCCAAGAATTGTAGCCCCCAAAAAGAAAAACCACTCACAAGAAGCCCCACCTCCTTTTTTATATGGCCGAACCAATTGCTATTGGCCTATTTAATTTTCTTTTCGGCCAAGATGATTTCAGCTACCCTTCTTTCCTTTTGGCCAAATAAACCAAATAATTAGTAGCAGCCGCAGCAATTAATTTTTCTTTTCTATTCGGCTTATCAAAACCCTAGCATACAACCCCATATTTATATTATATACTCGTTGCGGTAATAGGGCTCCATTAGCAATATATATATATATATATATATATATATATATATATATATATATATATATATATATATATATATTCCTCCATGAAGAGTTGTCTCAGTAGTCTGTAGTCCTCCACTCCTTCTATTTTTGTCCACCTGAGAGTGCTGATCCAGACTCTCATCTGTCTGGATGGTGTCTTCACTATCTGAATTCAAGGACTTTTAAAGAGCTGAAGTTATTCTTCGTCGGAGAGTAAACCTAAGCATCACAGGAGTGTGAGATATTATTTTAAAAAAAAAAAAAAACATATTATTTCACTCTCTCCATATATGCCATAGTACTATGGCTGCAACCATAATCGACTTTATTTCTGACGATTTTCCCTTGGCCTGCTTTCCTCCAAAAGTCATATGTCACCGATATATCTTCTGGCAGATTTAGGAAGGAAGCACATTTCAGCCAGATGTGTTTAACAAATTCACAAGAAAGTAGGATGTGCTCATTAGACTCAGCTATAGGTTTACAAAAAGTACACAAATATTCTACCCATGCCAGCCCCTTCTTTCGAGCACAAGCCAGGTGAGAAAATTAAGCATTGCCATAAAAACATCCTGACTTTCAATGTTGGGCAAATGGCCTTCTAGATACTATCCATACAGGGAAGTCTCTAACCATTGTCAATGAAATGATGATATGTGTGGATTTGACGGAATGGAATCCTCCCATCTCCATACAGGCTTATCCTCACTTTGGGGTATTTGTGAGAGATCGTCGAGAAGTAGCCTTAGAGATTAGAATTGTCTTCTTTCTACTGCGAAGGCACACCTCTTGAGTGGAAGTCTCCATATATCCCTATGCTAGTAGTTACAAATTACTGCATCTCCGTCCAGTGCCAGACAGTAATTATCTAGATATAGACTTTTTAACGATACCTAAGTGCACCATCTGTCATGTCAAAATACTATACTATTTCTTATAACTGTTGGAGATAAAAATTTCCAAATAAAAAAAAAGATGGCAAATAACTTGCAGAACGTAAAACTATTAATTAGTTTCACGTGGCAGAAACTTAACTTCGCATGGATAAGTAAAATGCGAAACTAAAATCTTAGCTCCGCGTCTAGAGTATTTAACGTAAAATGCGAAACTAAAATCTTAGCTCCGCGTCTAGAGTATTTAACTTCGCATGGATAAGTAAAATGCGAAACTAAAATCTTAGCTCTGCGTCTAGAGTATTTAACGTAAAATGCGAAACTAAAATCTTAGCTCCGCGTCTAAAGTATTTAACTTCGCGTGGACAGATTTTCAGAATCTTAAATTGATTGTGATTGAGATTTGGTATTATTTAATATCCGAATTGAGTCCAATCAGAATCCAAATTCAAGAGATTTAAATTAAAATTAAATATTTGATTAGAATTCTTGATAAATATAAAAAACTTCTATTCCTATCCCTAAAGAAACTCTCATAACCATACCCAACTAAATTCTATAAATAGCCTCTTTGAGAAGACTTTAGGGGTCTTTTGGCAATTCAGGTTACGCAAAAGAGTCTTGAAGTCTTGAAGATCTTTTTAGAGTTCAAGTTACGCGCGAGAGTCTTGAATTCAGTAGAGAGAGAAAGTTATGACCGACTATTATTTTTTTTAAAAAGAAGGTTTTCACGTCAGATCATCAACAGATTCTACTAGTTAGATCCTATCGCCACATTAGAACTCACTTTTATTGTAAAAAAAAAAAAAAGCGATAAAAATATAAATCCTCTCATTTGTTTTTTTGTAATTATCGTAATCAACAAAAAAAAGCAAGAATCTATAGGAAAGGCTTGGCCAAAAGATACCTATAGCGAGCAACACTTCCTTCCAGAATCCAAAAGAGTGGGAGGAGTTCCTAGATTTAGAATGGCAGGTTCTCTTGGGATTAACATGCTCTGAAGGGTTCTTTGAGGGCGAGAGGGTATATTCCACAACCGTTTAATCATTAAGGACAGCCTCCGTAGTCTTCGGCTTGCAAATCTGCTCCTAAGAGGTTAGGTGGTAGTTGTTGGTTACCTCGGAGACACCTGCCTGCAGAAACTTGCTTCTGGTCCCATCAGTTCTTTCTCTAACCCATAGAAGGTCGAAGAAGGACGTGTAGCACATGGGGGATGGTATTCAGCAAAATAATTCTACCTCCAGGTGTAACATCTTACTTCTCCAATATCCTTTCAGTTTTCTCTCAAGGGCATCTAACAGTAGGAATAAAAATACTTAGTATCATGGTGAGAGATTTCTTGGACCGGGCAAGCAGGATCAAAGAGCTTCTATGGTAGTTGAATTTTAACCCCGATCACGCTTCAAAGCAACACAGCAACCAGACGGCACTCAATGGTGCTTTCCTGGCCAGGCGGACGCTGGGAACGGCTTAATGATGGAGATAGTGTTGAGAAATACTGAAATGTGGCATTATTCCTGATCAGTCTGAACACTAAAACACAGCATACGGATGTTTGTTTCAATCATAGCCTTCTCATCATCAGAATTCATCTGCTTTATTTCATTCATTTACATAAAAATTATGAATTGTGAGTTTCTTCGTACAAAATTCAAAGTGCTAGCTATAGCACATTTATTCTGCATGCAAATTGCTTCCACTAAACCTGAAAACAATGTTTGCAGTAAAAGTCTGATAGATTAGATTGTGAAATTTGATACTGATCAGTGGCCAGTTAATTGTTATTCCTCTTCATCATCTATCATTTGAGGCAGGAAACTTGGGGGATGACTCTCCTCAACATTTTGCCAGAGGCATTTTCGCAGTGAGCTTGTGCCGCCTGCGCTCGTGAGCCCTCGATAGCGAAGCTGATATCGTTTAGAACTATGTTGTTGCATTTTACGACTTGGCTGCAAGCTAGTTTGATGGCCAATGGATCCAATGAAGTACCATGAAGATTGATGTATGTCACGTCGCTTATTGCCACTGCTGATGTCTTTATGGTAACAATAAGGAAATAAATTATAATCACATTAAGATCACAAATTTCTGAGTCGACAAATTAAAGTTTACTTGGGAGGATCAAAATGCATGATCTACTTTGGCTCTTAACTCTAAGCCGAAAGATTTGTGATGTACCTGGCTAATATTTCCATATCGTAAATGAGATTAGAGTTAGTGTAGTTTATAAAATATTTTCTTAGTTGATTACAAACTATTTAGTACTATTGCTATTGTACTCAACGCTTAGCTCATTCCTACCAAATTGTTGTCATCATGTAAGCTAGCTAAATGAATCTTTCATGAAAACTTCTAGCTAGTAATCTACTTGAATTTTCGTCTTATATATATGCATTTAAAAATTTTTAAGAATCAAGTACCTTATTAGCACAATTTCCTTGTGGACAATAGAACTGGTTGATTACTATGGGAGCCCTCACTGAAGTAAAGTTGATGTGCTCGTAGGTGATATCTCTGGCATAACCCGAACCTCCCTGTACGAAAATAAAATAATTTCGCTAAGCTTACTTTTCAGTTTGTATGCAAAATCTTGCCGAATATTCTTCAAAACAAAAGCGAGTAATGTGGCATATATACGGCATCATTAAGTATGTCTACAAAATTAAAATTTAATTACCTGCCAAGTTTTAATCCTGACTCCAACAGTAGTCTGAAAAATGCTGGAGTAGGATACCCGAACCTTTTCAACATGAGAATTAGCTCCGAGACTTCCAATGCTGCATAGAGCTCGAACAGTCAGCGCAATCGTACCAATGGTCCACAAGAAATTCCATATTCTTAAATATAACGAACCTTATGCCATGGCCAGGCCCGCATGTGATCGAGCTGATATTGATATCGTAGCAACCCGTTCCTACTGCTATGCAATCATCCCCTGATAACTATAACATGTTAAGATCATCGCATATTCACATGGAAATGGAAAGAAACTGCAGGTTGAGTTGCTGTTCATGCATGTTACAACCTACTCCGATGATGGAGGACCAAATGGTGGCATGTTTGGACTCAGAAATATAGATACCGTCAGTGTTGGGGCTGTTGCCAGGAGCTGTTATGGTGAGACCGTGTATCTTTACCCAGTCACTCTTATAGATAGCAAGATGCTTCCCAGGACTGTTTTTGAGAGAGATGCCACTCAGTTGAAGGCCATGGCAGCCCATAAACTGTAATATCTTGAGCCAAGAAAATAGAAAAAAGAGAACAACATATATACTCAGCAAATTTGAATTGTGAAATTTGGGTATGTAGATTTCTAAATAGAACAAGAAAATGATATTGCAATTAAATTAATACGAAAAAAAATTAAGAGTTTTAATATGCCTACATTCCTAAAAGAACTAAAATTGCTTGATAGAATCATTATTTTAAATTAAGAACAAAGTAAGATATTATATGAATTAGAGAAAATGTAGACATTAGTCACTTCTCTACCTCTCTATTTTCAACGATTTCAGCTCTCTTCTCACCATATTTTGATGCTTTATTTATCCAAAATTCCATTATCTAATCTGACTCGTTTGATAGTTTAGCGAGTTTGTTAAAAAAAAAAAAAAAAAAAAAAAAAATACTTCTCTCGTAAGGCTTAGCAATAAGATGCATGTATGACCTTCCACAAATCTGAAGCCTGATAGTAAACTCTATAAATCGTTGCATGCAAATATTTTAAAGTATGATTATTTATGTTTGACAAAGACTACATAGCTAGAAATAGACTAAAATATTAACAATTTTCATATTATTGCATGGTGATTTGTACTATCGAAGATGTGAATTTGACCCAAACCCAAGAAGAAATATTCTGACCAAACTAGAATCCAATTCAAAGTCCCTTAAGTATTTAAATTTATAATTCAATATGAATTTGGTCCAAATCTTGACTCATTTAGACCCCTACACCATAAATGATGGTCCTCTTCAGCATGGTGCACATAGTTTACATCAAGAACAATTTGACTATTCAATCATTTTATATTTGAAGTTTTTATGTTTCAAAAAGAAATCCAAATTTGAGTTAGAATAAAATAAATTAAAATTAAATAGAAACTCGTTTTGAAATAGAATTCTGATTAATAATTTATTTTCTATTTAATTAAATAGAACTCTAGATGGAAATATAATACATTAAATTGAAACTAAATAGAAATTCCTTTCGATTGAATTTAAATCTATTTCATTTTTTGACTACTTTCTAAATTTACTAAATAGAGATGCAGATAGAAACAGAATACATTAACTAAAATTAAATATAAATTTATTTAAAAATAGTTTTAATTACAATTATTTTTTTCTTTTTGTAATTAGTGGGGACGAGCTATATATAAAGTATTTGCTCATAACATTACTTATAGATCCAAGGCCACCGCATCGGTTTGCAAACTAACTTCCTATGAACTTAAAAATCATAGTAATAACAAATATATATCTTGTATGTAATAGTAGTCATTTTTTAATAACAAATGCGTATATATCTTTATTACAGTCTCTCAAGAAAAAGGCTAGTAATAATAACAACAACAAATATAGATGATTTAATTAATGTAGTAGAATGACATAAAAAAAAAACTTACATAAGGTCCTGCAGAGCATTTCTGCGAGAATGGAGAGAAATCAGGGAGACCGAAAAAAAAAACAAAGTGGTCAGATAGAGGATGGATAAAAAGTGAAAAGGAAACGATAATATATATATAGATGGATGGATTACTCACTCGACTAGTTATACAGGGCCACCAAAAGGCACCTTGGCCATCAATCTCACCATGGCCATCTACTGTCAGCCCATTTATGTTTATGAATGTGATCCATGTGTCCATTTTATACGTCCAAAATTTCTTTTGTGCTACTATGTTACCGCTAACCTGCATTGCATTCTCTTTTTCAGAAGTTGTGGAATATTTTTCAACAAAATTTAACAAACAATATGATTCACTAAGAAGTAGTAGAAATCAGGAGAAGCGATAGTTTACGATACTCTATGAACTAAGTAACCATAAGCAATGATGCCATATGGTAAGAGGACCAACTCATTGTGCGCATTAAGCGTGCATGTACATGCACTTTACATGTACATTACATCAACTAGTAATAATTAAGCTCGTATATTTTTAAGATTTTGATGGGAAAATTTTGTTTCACTTACCTGAACATGTATTTTAGACTTGCAGGGTCCCTCAAAGGTTATCTTGCTCAGAAAAAATATTATTCCCATCCCCGATGGAATAAGAAAAGTCGGATGATTAGGATCTGTGCAAGCTCCTCCCCATGCCTTCAGGAATGCCTTCACAATCAAACCGAAGATTTATCAGTCTTTATCATTTTAGAAATTATATATCCATAATTTTGCAAAAGTATGATCTCTCTAATCTATATTTCATGGTCTCTATAGTTTGATTCCCACCACATACCATAGAGTCACCATAGTGGGTGACTGGAGAGGAACCAAACACATGCTCTAATAAGCTTAAATATATACTATAGCATGAAAAAAAGGTATTCTTTTTTTTAGGATAAATGGTGGGTATAGCTTCTATCATTTCATTATTTAGTATTTAATGAAATAAGATAGAGTATATAACAAGAACATGTAAGTGTCCTCGATGCAGAGTGCAAAACAGTTACATGATGAGATAAAATCAAAAAACAAAAGATAAATAACTCTTTTTTGTTATTATTGGAAATACAAGTTATGTCCTTTGGATGAATTATATAATCTTACTTGCTTATCATCATTCCGACCATTTCCACGGGCACCATAGTCACGCACATTGTAGATGAGACTACTGGCACCCGCTGCACTTATGAGAGTTGCCAGCCACAACCCAAAAATCACTACTACATTTCCCTTCATAATAAATAAAACTCGATCTTATGAGTAAATCTCATATTTAAAAGAAAAAATTCAGAGAAACATCATTTCAAGCAGCCATTAAATCTTCACAGAAATTAAAGTATTTCACATAAATACTACAAATCAAAGAAGAAAGCGCTGAAACAACTCACCATTTTATCGATAAAGAAGTTAGAGCAATGAGGATTGGAATACTGTTAGTCTTCTTCATCCGAGTTTATATAGAGGGCAAGTTCATGTTCAGTTTCATTTGTACTAAAACAGTTTAGTTTGTTATTTCTTTTAATAGAACATGAAGAGCACCTGCAATTGTCGTAACACCTCAAAAAAATATTTCTAGACAGTGTTAAGTTAGGTTCACCAAGTGCCATGTAAATAGACATGGTGATTCAGTTGATCCTTTGTCCCCTCTCTCTCTCTCTCTCTCTCTCTCTCTCTATATATATATATATATAGAGAGAGAGAGAGAGAGAGAGAGAAAATTTGCTTTGCAGCAAATTTTTAGTGATAGGTGAGTTATGGTGCATATCAGGTAATTTATTTCTTGCCATTTATATGGCTGTTGCCCTTATTATTTGCATATACAGAAGATCAATTTCTTATCAAGATTTTGATCACACAATGCTTGTGTTCTTTAATTTTTGCACAAGACTACAAAAGATAGAGAATAATTATCAGTAATTGATTATATGATGGATTTGAAATAGTTGATCATAGATCTCATGATTGTTGAGTCCTTAATTGTTTCTTTGATCTGACTGTAAATTTTGAATAGTATCATACTTTTTTAAAAAATAAGCACTCTTATCTTTCTAAATCAATATGGTTGCTTTGATCACATGTATACAGTTCTTCTCATAAGATTTCTGAATAAATATTTTCTAAATTGAATGATATATAGCTTGAATTATCAAAGCTAGAATATCTTTTGGTAAAGATACCACTCGTGCCATTGTTCTTCTCATTTTCTAAGAAATGACGAATGCATTCTTCTTTAGCGCGTTTAATTGAACATTCAAATAGAAAATATTGTAAAGGATAACACTAGTGGAGCATAGCAAACAATTTTTTCTTTTCTTCTACATTGAAATTTTCTATTTTTAATTTATAACTTATTTGAGGGCTGTCCATGCTAGTTTAGATTTAGATTATAGTTTCTCCACAATTATGATCGGTTATATGAATAATGGAATTTTATTTCAAGTTTGAATGCCGTATGAAAATAAGAAAATGAACAAAAATAACAAGTTCAATGTAAAAGAACATAGGAAACAATTATTTTAGGAAAAAGATATGCTGGCCCAAATTTAGAGAGAGAGAATGTGAAAAGCGTGAGGATATGGAATAAAACTAGGGATAGAGAATATGAGGGGAGACATGGAGATAAAAAGATCAGGTATGTGCTAATCATAGTATAGTATGCTTATTTGTTACTAACTCCACTTTCGCATTTTTGTACTTTTGCCTTTTAACCCTCTAGAAGGATGGAGAAGTTGTCTATGATGTGTATTTTCTGTAGCGAAACTTTACATATGTAATCAAAGTTGATTATATTACTGTCTTATTAATAGAGCGCGGAGGGCCAAGGCCTACTATTAGGACTTCAGAAAAAACACAATACAAATATGAACGAACCAAGACTGGCCTACGCTGATCCGCTTACCATCAATAAGTTTGTTTTTCTTAAGAAAAATGGAAATAAAAAATAACACAATGAGGGATGATGGAAGAAGAAAAGAGTATAATGGATGGTGATTTAGCTAGGTATTTTACAGCATATTCAATTTTTGATACCTTATGTGAAATTAATTTTCTGTTTTGAGGACACTTCTGTTCTAAATAACGTAAGTGGATTTGCTACAGGAACTAAGATCTTTGGAACTACTAGCTAGGGAGTTCTCTGTTTTCACTTTGAACTAGCATTTCAAAATGAAAATAAGATACAAGCAGCATGTTTTGAGCTGATTCGCACGATAATAGCTGTGAGTGTTGATAAGCCTCAATTATATGCTTCGATATGCGTTGTATATAATTATGGTCTATATATCCAATCATTTATGTACGAATAAGATGTCCCACATCCGTCATAATATATGGTTTAGGTTTCATTGGATGAATTTTGAAAGGAAGTAGAAATTTTCCGATGGAATGAACTATGATACTCTCATACCAATTTCTTGCTTAAATACATGTGTACATGCACATCCGTCTTAATAGTTTTTGAAAGGGATTAGAAAATTTCAACAATATATAGGCGGGTACTCCAAAAGTATATGCACGAGGCTTTTAATAATAAGAAGCTATATGTGCAATCAACGTACATAAGTAAGAGAAGAAGCTGCTACTACTACAATTCATACTATCACATAATATTATATGAAATGCAAAGCTGGAATGGAAATGCAATATAGTTACTTGATGATAGTAATTAACCCAGCTTGATTAGATACAATTAACCATTTAGACAAGAGGAGCTGCTCACTATTCAAAAGAACTACAAATTTGAAGCTAAGTATAACAGTAGAGAGACCAAATTAAGACATTTACATCAAAGATGAATCTTGCACAAACTAGTGGTAGTCAGTTTGCTTCAGGAAGTATTGGTCGTCAAAGGGTGGATCAATCTTGTTCTTCACGGCATTGTTTTTAAAAAAACCTAGGGGTATAGAGGTAATCCAGGATCAGACCCAACCAAAAATAATTTGATCATGTGCTAGCAATAATTAAATAATTCAAGATAAGTAAACATATATATATATAGAGAGAGAGAGAGAGGAGGAGAGAGTGGGAAATTCACCGGCACTTCCTTTATCATCTCTTAAGTGGCCCAATAAAATTATTACATGTGGCGCCACTCAAGATAATAAATAAGAGAGAGAGAGAATGGAAAATTCACCGGCACTTCCTTTACCATCTCTTAAGTGGACCAATAAAATTATTACATGTGACGTCACTCAAGATAATAAATAAAAGAACTACTTTAACAGCACTTTTAGTAGCGCTACGTGTAATAATTTTATTGGATGATCTAATTAGCGGCGGTGAAGGAACTTCCTTTATCACCGGTGAATTTCCCATTTACTCATATATATATATATATATATATATATATATGAGAGAAATAGAAATGAGCTGACAGGTCACGCAAGTTACCTAAGCTGCAGTTCATTTTCACTATTTCTAATAATCTTTTTTAAAAATTTTCTTTTGGATTATGATCTAAATCCCCTAGGGTTCACTCATACCCAATTTCTTAAGTTTTAATTTTGATTTGGTCCTCCATCAAGTTAATACAAAATTAACGGTTTTCAATGAATAGAACATTTTGTATGCACTTGATGAAAGGTTAATGAACTCCAAAATTTATGAAATTTAATTCGAAAGAAGTTAAAAAGATAGAGATAGTAATTGTTAAAAAAATGAAGAAAAATTATTGAGTCATTATAGTTTTGCCGTTAACTCACATAACTTTTCTTAAGCTGGTGTCTCACCTATAGTGTGTGTCTATATATATATATATGTGTATATAATAATGGTAATTGAAGAAAGAAAACAATAAAGCTCTGTAGTAGACAAGTAAAACAAGTACATTAAATCTTATGATGGTTAAGGTGTAGCTTTGAAGACTGGTTTTTTTTATTATTTAATTTGAACTAAATAATTAATGGTTAATATATTAAGAGAGTATTCCATGAACTCGAGACTATGCTAAATGTTTTAGAGAAGTCATAACCCATAACCCACACTGGAGAATGGTCAATGATATTAACCGGAGAATGTTCCAAGCTACATCCCAAACTAACAGCAACATGAAGTTATGACAGTTAATTTACCTTTTAGGTATCTCTCTTTAATACAGTTTTGTATTATTTATTTTCCCTAAAAACCCTAATTATCAAATTAACATGTTATACAAGTGTCAGGAAAGATCCACCCAAGTATAACTGTTATGCTCAAGGCCAAGTCACGTATGAATCCACAAGAAAGTAATTAGTCAAGTAATGAAATTTATAATAACAAAATAATATTTTTATCTTTCTAATAAGACTAAGATGGATTAAATCTGTGGATCCAAACTTTAAAATTATGAAGGTTTTAATGAATCTTTTTTGTGTAGATCTCATATAAATTAGTAACCCTAATTTACAGCTCTGCTTTGATAGGAATATAGTGAGAACAAGCAAAAATTATAAAAGGAAAGGTGTAGATCCCTCAATTATATCTCCAAGGGGCTAAAAATCAACTCAATTGGTGTTCTGGATCAAAATTTATAGAGATTTTACTATAACTATTGTTAGGATTTGTTGGGGAGAAAACATCGGGCTCTCAATGTGATGGGTTTTAAATACAAAATCAAGAACCCATCTTACTCAAAAACTTAAACTGATAGGTAGAGGTCCCAATTTTATATTTAAACTCATAGACTTTATTTGTCATATTTGATGTGAAATTATACTTACATATGAGTACCTAACGATCTTCTCTTTCATTGTGAGTATACAACAATCATATACGGGAACCACCATTGGTATGATCAACTTTAGCCGAAATCCATCCACGCGGAGCATTTTAGGAAACCAGATTCAAAGTCACTTGCGCTACTTGACCACTTTGGGTTTTACACCGACTTCACTCCTTGTGCCACAACCTAGCCCAACGACAACCTGGACTCTGATACCAGTTGTTGGGAAAAAAATGTCGGGCTCTCTTAGGAGTGTGATGGGTTTTAATCACAAAGTCGAAAATCAATCTGACCTAAAAGCTTTAACTGATAGTTAGAGACTCTAACTTTGTATTTAAACCCATAGATTTTTTTGTCATATCTGATGTAGAATTATACTCACATATGAACACCTAATAGAGTTTTACTATTGTACAACAACTTTGATTTTAAGCCCAATTTTAGCATAACCATAGTTTTGGATAAAAAAAAAAAATTTATATATATTCAAAACTTTAAATATGACGGGATAAAGATTGAGTTTTAAACCTGTCAATTCTCGTCCTTTGGCTGTATAAAGTGGCATTACAGTACAAGTGACCAAACCCCGATCTTGCATCGTTTCCCCTTTTCCCTTTTGAGTGGAAGAATCTTCAACATAGTGGGAACTGTAAGGAACCACTAAAAGAGATCCACTGGCCCCAGAAAAAAAATGCGCACTACTAGTGACTTTGCTCGAGTTGTCATAAATTGTTATTGTCCTGGCTCCGTGAATGCTACTTGGTAACGTTGGTAGTTGAAGACACTGATCATGCAACGATAATTTGGTTCAGATACAAATCATTCGACCATAAGACAAAGGAGAGTTCAATTCCATAATCAGAGTCGTGCAATTGTTTGAATGAGTGTAAGTCTCGATAATATGGCTGCAACTGGGTCCAGCGAAACGGCAAGCACTAGCAATCTCAGCATGCAAAGACACCCATGTCGATCTTGAAAACACTACACGAACATGTCGCAATGTTGCTTCTATATATTTCGGATAGCAAGTCGATTTGGGGAAGGGCTAGGGTTGGCTCCCACGACAAGCACGCTAGGCTCACCTTGGTGGCCTCTATATGTTGAAATATTTGTCGAGAGAGAAATAAGCGAATTTTCAACAATAGGTCACATACAGTTAGCACTTGTTTGGGATCTCTTTCTTGGACATGTTAAGTTAGTTCATATGTGAGTATAGTCCCATATCAGATAGGACAAAGAAAGTCTATGGATTTAAATACAAAGTTGGGGTTTTGACCTAATGGCCTTCTTCCTTCCAAGGGTTTTAGCTTTTATTTTTGTCATCGGTTTTTAGGGGACGGTCCGAGTTTCCAATATTTCTCGGGGTTTTTTTTACTGTTGCAGTGGATGGCATGAAATCCAATGCAAGCATTTGCAATCTCAAGGATCGAGATTGCAAATCTTACCGTACCTTCGACAGATGGCAAGGAGATACTGTTGGGATTTGTAATAGAAATAATTTACCAATTGATAAATCCGAAATAAAAAAAATTTACCAATTGATAGATCCGAAATAAAAGAAATAATTTGTATATTCTTGAATCTCCTGATTAATAACATAACCCTAATTATAAACTACTAGGGCAGTTATAATTTTTACCATAATTACTTTTCTGCCCCTCATAAAAGTAATAATTATCTAATGGTATCTACATAATAATCTCATGACTATTATACCCTTTAACCCAATTAATTAATTATTAATTAGACCACAAAATTTAGACTTGGCTTAATTAAATGATAGCACACACTTCTCATATATCAGTCCGTAAAAGAACGGATCAATATCGATATGGTCCTACCTCCCATTAGATCTGAGGTTGTTGCATCGCATCTAACCTAACTGAGCTGCTCCTTGGAGCCCCTGAGCACTACTTCACCTTTCCAGAGCACAATCATGACTAGCTTCTCATATAACAAGCACTGCAAAGGCCACCAACTCAATCTCACTTCTCTCCCCCTCTCAAATCTCACAATGGCAAGTGCAAGTGCATCCATTTCAGCTCAGTCTAGCCTCCAGTCTCTCCCCTCACTCAACATCCCAGAGCCGTCGGTCCCGGCTGTCTACCGTTGCATCTCTACCCTCAGAGGCCATTCCTCCTCCATCTCGGCCCTGGCGATCCATGGAAGCTCGCTCTACAGTGCATCTGCAGACAACGACATCCAAATATGGACCGAGCTTGAGCCCGAATCATCAGACATCCAAAAGTCTAGCCATGCAGTCGTAACATGCAAAAGTCCGACGAAATCACTACTGATCTCCGGTGACACCATCTTCAGCTCCCATCAAGATTGCAAGATTCGAGTGTGGCGCATAAACCATAAGGAGAATCATTCCTCCAGGCTCCAAGCGGTCCTACCGACGGCCAAGGACCAAATCCTAGGTCTCCTCTCGCCGCACAAGTACGTTCAGGTCCGTCGTCACAAGAACTGCACCTGGGTGCAACATGCGGACGCTGTTTCTGCACTGGCCGTCTCCAATGACCGGTCTCTCCTCTACTCCGTCTCCTGGGACCGCAGCATCAAAATATGGCGCCTCTCGGACTTCAAATGTGTCGAATCAGTACCCAGAGCACACAAGGATGCCATCAACGCAGTCGTCGTCACGAAGGAAGGGTTCGTCTACACGGGCTCGGCTGACAAGACCATCAAGGTGTGGAACAGGAATCAGAATCAGAAGAAGCACACGCTGGTCGATACGTTGGAGAGACATAAATCGGCCGTTAACGCCCTGGCTCTGAGCTGTGACGAGACCATATTATACTCGGGCGCGTGCGACAGGTCAGTGGTGGTGTGGGAAGGGAGAGATGGGCAAAGAGAGGCCATGGGAGCTCTCAGAGGGCACACCAGAGCTGTGTTGTGCCTGTCCGTGAGCAGAGATTTGGTGTGCAGCGGTTCGGCTGATAAAACAGTGAGAATGTGGAGGAGAGGAGCGGAGAGAGGTGTGTACACATGTGTTGGTGTGCTTGAAGGGCATGGGAGGCCTGTGAAGAGCTTGGCAATGGTGGCGAAAGCCGAAGATTATGAGGATGAGTGCAATATTACATGTTTGGTGTACAGTGGGTGCTTGGATTGTGAGATAAAAGTGTGGAAGCTTTTGATTCCTTCTTCAGGATGAGATGCAGAATGACGAAGATGATTAACACTAACAGCATCAGTTTCTTACTGAGCCACAAGAGTGTTTGGCAAGTAGAAAGGAGTAGAAATAGTGAAGAAATTAATAAGTAATTTCTAAAATTAAAGTAAAAAAAGAGTGTTATTTTTATGTTTATTTACTAATATATTGGAAGTAGAAAGTATGTTTGGAAGTGACGGAGTATTATTTAATTAATTAAATAAATATAGTTTATATTATTTTATTTATTTATTAAAGATAAAGATATAACTTTTGAAAAATAACGATGAGATGTAAATAAAAAAATATTTTTTGTCTTCTTCATTTACTTTCTCGTTCACTTTCAATTACAAAATATGAAGAAAAAAGTTGTGAAAGTAAAGTGTTATATGGGCGTCATCTCATTAATTAAAAAGTAACTTCCAACTTTATTTTTACCAAACAAATATGTGAAGCAGTGAAAGGATACTTACTTCCACTACTTCCATTTTACTTCCATGCAAACAAACACACATTTAGTATTTATGAACTTCTTTTAGGCTGTGCTATTTTAGGCTGTGCTACTTCATACGTGCAATAAAGAGAAGAAAATTTGTTCCTCAAAGTCTAAAAATAACGACTATGTCGTAAGTTCTATTATTACTTTTTAATGGAAGATTAGAAAAAGCCACCGTAATGACTTTAAAAAAAACGTCTAAAAGTAACAACTTACAACATGATATCAACAATCATGAATATGGGTCAGATTTGTAACCTCCAACTATCCTACGGAAATGGTCATAACAAGAGGGTAACTCTGAAACCGAACCCGATATATTTTCAATCGATGAGATTCGGATCAGATATGGAGCTATAATGCACATTGATGAACATCAGACTGTATTGTAGCTCCAACTTATCCAACTAGACAGCAAAAAGTAAGTCTTGGGGTGCTTTCAGTCGTGTCCTCTACAAAGCTACACGAGTCTAAAGGAGCTTCATTATGTCAAATATTGAGTAGGATGATAGTAAAGTTTTTTGTCCGCTTGAGGAGAACACTTGGTAAGAGATTCTAACTTTCGGACTGCTGTTGTGTCCGTATCTTCGACTTCGTTTAAAGCATGAAAGAACTTTCAAACTCATTATCATAGCTTTTGTTTGTGTATCTTTGAGTGGGGGATGAATCAGCGTTAAGTGTGATGCCAGTGGAATATGACAGATGATTGGAATTCTAATGTCTAATGAAAGAAAAAATATTGCTTATCTGCACCAACTATGATAGAGGAGGAAATAAACTCATACCGATATTAGATCATTTACTTTTACCAATCAATGATCAGAGCATTAGCTATCTTAAATCCATTAACTCGAATTATTGGGGCTATTTGGTTGATGGCAATGGATTACAAAATAAAAATACAGTTGCAACTGCAGCAAGCCCTTAAGTGCTCTCCGCGTTCCATTAATAGTCATATAATATAATGTACTACAGATAAAGATAGAATGGTTTCAGGACAGCCACCAACCATAGAGTCAGCATACTCATAAGAAGCGTACAAACTACAAACAAGACTTCCAAAATACAAAGTACTACTAAGATCGTAATCACCGACCAAAAAGCCCTCTATGATAATGCGTATAGGGCCCCGCTCCTCACTCCTATGCCATTATCATACTCCTCCGTCGTGTCCTGTCCCTATCCACAGTCCATCGAATCGCAAGAAAAGTGCAAGCGCTCGTCTTCTACTAGCGAACCTGTCCAAAGCATGATATCGAGAATAATGAGAATCAAACGTGAGTACAGAGAATGCTTAGAATTCTTAAAAATTCTATTATTTAGTTCCTTCTATATATGCCAGCACACAGCTGCAACAATCAGTAACCCTCTGTTACGGGTTCAGCGTTCAACTGTTTCAGCTACATTTTCCTTATTTGTTTTGCTATAACTCTGCAGATTTTGCTACAAATTTATATCATAGTCTTGCAACAAAGTTTATAACTAATCTGGTCGCTGCAAATGTTGTAAGATTTTGCTTTAAATTTGTGACAGAGGGTATATTTAATTTATAGTTTTTACTGCAACGAAATAAATAAGAAAATTGTAGCTACATTTCCAATTCCTAATCCTTTTGTAACAACTAAATAGCCCCTAAAAGGTCGATTGGGAAATTCTATTTGAGCACACGACTTTGCTCGGTGAACCCATCTTTTCAATTATTTCCCAAATGATTTTCCCAAATGATTTTCACACCGTTGGAATTCGGAATTAGTCTTCGAACGGGCTTAATATCATTCGAAAATTAATTCTTGACTGGGAAAAGGACGTGATCAAAAAAAAAATTGACAAACTTTTAATTCTTTATTGTTTGATGATTTTGTGGGAAGGTATCAAATTCAAGACCAGATTTCCCACCCCACAGACACTATTTAATATATATATATATATATATGAGCAAACGGAAAATTTATTGGTGGTAAAGGGAATTCGTTAACCGCCGCTTAAATGGCCCAATAAAACAATTATGCGTGGCGCCACTCAAAGAGCGGTCAAGTGAGTTTTTTTATTTGTTATCTTGAGTGGCGCTACGTGTAATAATTTTATTGAGCCACCTAAGCGGCAGTGAAGTAACTTCCTTCATAGCTGGTGAATTTCCCGTTTACTCATATATATATATATATATATATATATATATATATATATATATATATATATATATATATATATATATATATATATATATATATATATATATATATATATATATATATATATATATATATATATATATATATATATATATATATATATATATATATATATATATATATTTGTGTATGTGTATGTGTGTGGTTAATTACAGTCAGACCCCCTGTAGTATAGGGGGTGTATTGTTCGCGGCGGAATTCACTCGCCTTCCTTCCATTGAATAAATTCGAATTACAACAGAAGAGAATAAGAAAAAGAAAGAACAAATGAGAGGATTTTATATTTCAATCGCTCTCTTTTACAATATAGTGTGGGATCTGTGGCGATGAGATCTGTCAAGCAGCTCCTTTGGACGATCTGACGTCGAGATCTTCTCTCTTGAAATGACGGCCGACTGTAGACGATCTTCTCTGGTCTTTCACGAACTCAAGGCTCTGTGCGTAACTTGAATTCTCCAAGATGCCGAAAAGAAGACCGAAAAAAAGACCCCTAGGGCTTCCCCAAGAGAGTATTTATAGCCTTAGGATGATTTGAGAGTTCTATCTAAATAGAATTTGCTCTCATCAAGGATTCCAATCAAATATCTTAGTTTTGATTTAAATCTCTTGATTTAGAGTTCTGATCGGACTTAATTTGGGTATTTGGATAAGCCCAAATCATAATCTCAATCAATTTGAGATTCTGGTTATCTGCTCACGCGGAACTAATCGCATCAAAACGCGGAGCTAAAGAACTAGAACGCGGAACTAACGCGGAGCTATTGAATAGCTCTGCGTTTTGTTCAAACGCGAGGCTAATATAGCCAAACGCGGAGCTACTGAGTTAGCTCCGCGTTCCGTTGTGGAAACTCTATTTACTTAGAAATTTTCGCTGCCAACAGAACCCCCTCTAAAGTTTTCAAAATGACTTAGAACTTAGCAAATTTTGAAATACTTTGGATTTTCAAACTGAAAACGCAGAGTTAAAATACCAAGTTTATCTCGCGTTTTTGTTCACTTGCGCAGAGCTAAAATAGCATCGCTTTTCCGTGAGTAATTGCTCATTAACTGTTCAGTCATTACGTCGAACCTTGCGCCGAATACCAAGAGGTGGGTTCTCTCATTTAAATAGAGTCTCTGACTCTTCTTCCTCTTCATTTGAAGAATCCAGAGCTCAGGCGACTGAACGACTCATGTCGACGAACAATCTTCAATCGATCTTCCTTCGATTCTCCGTAGATTTTCATCATTAAGATGTCATCTAAGAAGAGTACGGCGTCGCGCGCCTCCTCACGATTGGCGGCCGTCGTTGGCAGCGGCAGCAGCGGCCGAGGGAGCGGATACGGCGGTGAACCAGTTCATGCCGCACCCATTGGAGGTAAAAATCTCAACTTTTAGACTCCTTAGAACAATCTAGGAGTGTTTTGGCTTGGTTTTAACTGACCAACCACTTTTGAACCGGCGAGATCGCCGTTCTCCAGCCGTAAGGTTTGGGAAGAAAGGAGAAGACGGAGAAGAACTCTAGTCTTCTTCTTACGCGAAGTTATCGCGTCATCCTCGCGTTTGAAACACGGGGCTATTTTAACTAGCAGTCGCGTTTCAACGCGAGGCTATTTTTGACTAGTAGTCGCGTTTCAACGCGAGGCTATTTTGACTAGCAGTCGCGTTTCAATCGCGAGGCTATTTTGACTAGCAGTCGCGTTTTATCGCGAGGCTATTTTGACTAGTAGTCACGTTTTATCGCGAGGGTATTTTGACTAGCAATCGCTGTTCGCCATGAAAATTGAATTTCTCTTTACTGACAATCTTTCAATAAAGAATTACAATCTAACGGTTTCCCATTTACAGAAGATGAGGAAGATAGACTTCCTCTTTGTTTAAAACTGGGTTTCTAGGTAGCTATGGAGGACGATCCTGCTCTCCGTTGACACTCCGTACAATTTCTCTCAGTTGGCTAAAGGAAAAGAAAAAAAAGGGTTTTTTACTCTTGATTACAAGGGGTAATTTCTGGGAGAAAACGTCTCTGTCTCTGTCTGTCTCTCTCTCCGTATATCTGTATATCTCTCTGCCCTTTTTGTGTCTCTTTTGCTCCCTGCCTTTTATAGGGGGTTTGGAGTAACGTCCCGCCATATTTGCTCGTCCGTTAGCTCCCACTACTCAAGAAGTGCCGTCATATTCGTTAGGCGGTTGCTCCCACAACCGAAGTGACGCCGCTGTATTCGTTTGGTAGTTAGCCCCACGATCCGAGATGGCAATTCTTCTATTCAGGTTCGGTGACTTTGTATTAAACCCCCATCCGAAAGTTATGGGTAGTATCGCTAATCTCAGCTTTAGATTCGCGAACCTGTTCTGTCGTCTGGATCGCGGACCTCAGTTTCTTAGACTCGTGGATCTCAGTTTCTTAGACTCGCGACCTCAGTTTCTTAGATTCGCGGATCAGATGAGTTGCGGGCTTCCCTCTCTGAATTCGTGGATCTGCTTTGCTTTTCCAGAATTTTTCGCCGGCAAAACCCCCTCCAAAGTTTTAAAAAACTCTCATGACTTTTAAGGAGTTTTGGAATACTTTGGATATAATATTCTGTATTAAAATCTCCATTGCATTTGCAGAAGTCTGTGACTCTGTATTAGCGTCATCACTGCTTCTTGCTTTTGAAGGGAAATGTGACTCTGTGTTAGGGCCTCATTTATTGGCAATTTCTAGATCATACGACTCCGTGTTAGGATCGTTGATTTGTATTGCGAAGAAGACGACTTTGTGTTAGGGTCGCAAACTTTTGTTTTGGAAGGAACGCGTCTCTGTATTAGGGGCGCGACTCTCTATCTTTGATTAGAAAACGACTCTGTATTAGGGTCGCGATCTGTCTTCGGAAGGAACACGTCTCTGTATTAGGGGCGCGACTCTCCGTCTTTTGAGTAGAAAAAGACTCTGTATTAGAGTCGCGAACTGTTTTCGGAAGGAACACGTCTCTGTATTAGGGGCGCGACTCTTCGTCTTTGTCTTTTTGAGAAGAAAGTGGCTCTGTATTAGGGTCGCCAACTTCACTTTTTGAAGGGAAACCGACTCTGTATTAGGGTCGAGAGCTTTTTGCGGGAAGGCTGGCAGGTAGTTGCTTTTCTACGGCATTAAATTCGAGGCGTTTTTCTGAGCCGTATTCAATGAAAAGATATCCACACGATTCGAGCCAGATATCACGTCTGTTCAGAGATCCTGACCGTCAAATCACTGGCTATATAACCTCCGCTTTACGAGAGAGGCTGCCCTTATCTCAAGAAATTTGAAATCTGAATTCTTCGTTTGGACTCCTTAGGCTCCTCATCTTCAAGCTCCAATAGCTTTTGATTCTCCGTGCGAAGGATTTTCTCCCTCTGCAAAAGATGCCGAAGAAAATTTTTTCTTCCAATGCTATTACCAGTGGTTGTCAAGATTCTCGAGCAACCTCTAGTTCGATAGTGGTTCGGCAGGAACCCTTGCTCGGAGGTAAGTAAAAAAAAATTAGGAAGGCAGTCCCTTTTCTTTTTTTTTCCTCTGAATCTGCATGTCCTTTGCAGTTGATTACGCCTTGAATCCTTGGCTGAAGGATCATTATTTTGGATATTCTGACGGCTATGATGGGAAGAAGGAGTTCAGATTTGATCATGTTTTTTCCCATTGTACATCTTCGGATAACCAAGAGAGAGCAGATAGGATTCTTCACCCTTCTTGCTCAACATTGCGAGAGTTGATGACCAATGCGTCTTTTGAAGGAGAAAATCGGTCTCCGTTGCTCAAACCTGTCTTCTTGTTTGGGGACCATATTTCAATGCCCGACAGTGGCTTGGAAGATGGCGATTATAAGTGGCTTCACCAAGTTGAAGATCGCCACTTGTTTCTTCCAATATGGGGAGATCTTATCCATTCCTATTCTTTCAATCCCTTTTTGTGCCCAGGCGAATGGACTGGCACATAAACAGGCCACAAGACGGTGTCTTGTTGGGGGGCTTCAACGCTCATGGTGCTTTTCCTCGTGGTACTGGGGAGAGCTTTCGCGGGTTGCTGCCGAGATTGCTTAAACACGATCTCCCCAGAGGCGAGGATCCCATAATTGCGCAGACTTTCCTGCATTGATTTACCAATGCGCAAGGGGAGTTTCCTGTTCAGGATTTTCGTCCCCCGGGATGGGTTCATTGCTCTTCAAAAGGAGAGTGGGCAGTTTTGACTGACTTTTTCTTGAAGACCTTCCGGGATCAGCTTCATTATGCAGGGCTGTATCGTGCTATCAGGGCTGTTCAGCACGGTATTCCTGCTAGTAGATTTCATTTCTTTGCTTTACTGGAATTGTACAATCCTGATACTTGTATAGTTTTTAGCCCTCGTGGCAAGTTGGGTTTTGCCCTTCATGAAATGTATGAAATTTCGGGTTTACCCATGGGCGACATCCCATACGAAGAGTATGTCCTTACCGGGGAAGAACTCCATTTGTTGAAGACCCGGGACCCTTTGATTTATAATACTTATTGGGAATTGCTTTGTCATTACCATATTTGCACTCACACCTCTGGCACCCGTAATTTGAAGCCAAAGAAGTGGCTGCAGTATCTTCTGCCTAATTTTTCTAAGGGTAATCTCAACTTTATTCGCCTTCCTCCAGTTTCCGAAAAGGAAGTTGAGAGAAGAATCGCCAGTTTCGAGACAGATGCTTATGTTGCTGAATTTGACGAGGACATCTTCAATGCTGGAACGTCCTTTGAAAGTTTTCATTATCAGGCTCTCCAGCCTTTGTCTGATCCTGCTTTCTTGGCGAGCTTTTTGATGGTATGGCTGAAGAAGTATGTTGTTCCTTCGCAGGAAAACATACCCATTGGAGCCGTATACCCAGCCGTTCTACTGACATTTGGTAAGCGGCTCAGTTTGCTGCCTACGATGGTTTCCAACATCCAGAGCGGGCTGAGAAGATTATCTGACAAATTCTGTCAGGTGAAGAAGGAGCAAAAGAAGAAAGGAGATCCTGTCATCCGGACTCCTAATCCGCGTGTAGAACTTCCCTATACTTATTTGATGGTTTGGCTAATTCTGCATTGCCCTTCTTTGATGAGTCCTGCAGACTCGAAAATTGACTTAAGTGCTACCAAAGTGCAGCACTATGAGAGGTCACAATGGAAGGGAGGCTATATGGCCGCGATTCGCAAAACCCTTCATCATTTCTCAGCTTTTGAGCTGTTCAGATGTTTCCCATACTTCCCGAATGCTGGATATGGGGAAGAATTCGCGGACATTGCTGGCACTGATTGTAGATACCAAAATATATATATATATATATATATTGCTAAGTGGGCACACCCGCGGGTTGCACCCGCGGGTGCATCCCGCGGGAATCCCCGCGGGAGCCCCCACGGGTTGCCACCCGCGGGTTGCCAACCGCGAGAGGATTCCCGCGGGTGGCAACCCGCGGGGGGCGATCCCGCGGGTTGCCACCCGCGGGAGCGATCCCGCAGGTGCCAACCCGCGGGTTGTTTTCTGTTTTTTTCCGATTATTTATTTCCTATTTTTGGACTGATAATCCGTGATCCGATTTTTCAAGAGAGAATTGAGCCAGATTTGGAGCTTCTTCGGTTTATAAAACACAGGAATTTAACTGGAGAGGGGGCTTTTGGATTGGGAGATTTTGGGACGATTACGGGCGAGCTCGTGAGATCAAAGAAAAGAGCAGAGCCATCTTTTCCCAGTCGGACGGTCAACGGAGGCAGCAGTAAGACTCCACCGCCACCCGAACCCACATAAAAAAGGGAATAAATTAATATTCCCGTTCTTGTAATTCCTCGGATTATTTTGTAATCTCAATTCGTTGTAATTCAAATAATTTTACAATGGAATCAAACATACAATTTTTGGGCAAATAAGAACTGGCGACCACAGTGGGAGCCCCTCTGTTTACCACAGAGAATCTGGTAGCGCAGTCCGACCGGGTGTCGATTGGCTCAATGGTTGAGACGCTGGTCATAGAAGTTGACCAGCAAAAATATGAGGAATTTCTTTCCTCCTCTGATTCGGAGCTTAGGCGTCATCGCCGGGTGACGATGAAAAAAGGTGAGGCGTCATCGCCCACCGGAAATTAAAAGGCGTCATCGCCTATGAAAATTTACGAGGCGTCATCGCCCGTTGAAACTTACGAGGCGTTATCGCCCGTTCCAAAGTCAAGGCAAAAGTCAAACCAGTCCCTGACCCGCTCTCAGAAGAGAAACGTGAGGCGTAAGGCCCAGCGGGCCCACCTCAACAGTGCCTCAGGAAAATTGCGGTCAGAAAATCCAGATCAGGAAACATCGGGAAGCAAAAATTCCAAAAATGAAAATCCGCAGGCGGAACTGCGGGTTGCACCGCACGGGGGCAACCCCATGGTTGCAACCGCGGGTGCAAACCCGCGGTTCCAACCGCGGGGTGCAACCCCGCGGTTGCACCCCGCAGGTGCAACCCCGCGGTTGCACCCCGCTGGTGCAACCCCGCAGTTGCAACCGCGGGTGCAAACCAGCGGTTCCAACCGCGGGTTGCACACCGCAGGTTGCAACCCGTGGGTTGCACTCCGCAGGAAAAATCAAGAGTTGGTTCTGGTGTCTATTCGGGCACATGCGCAGTGAGTACACAGCGCACATCTAACTTTTTGGTTACTCTCTCAGGTATACCATCCCGTTCCTCTACAAACAAATATAAGGATGTGCTCATGAACTCACCTGAGGATAGGTCTTCAAATTTCTCTTCGGATGAACATATTCATGATAGAATCCTCCAAATCCCGAAGAACAAGTCAGATGCGTGCGAGGCCCGTACAACTGCGCAGGCCAGCACACACTCCAGAAGAATCCGCAGAAGGGTTGGAGAACAATCTGATTCGGGAAAAGAGCCCAGCCCTAAAATATTGCAAACTCTCCAGTATTATGAACCAAGTTTGCGACGCAAGCGGCGTCAGGTTGCAAATAGAGATAAAGAAGTATCTCAAGACTTGAGAGAATACCTCAATTGGAAGAAGAACTCTGCACAGAATACTCCTCAATGCCAATACGAACAGTTAATCTCAACTGTTCTATCAAACTGCAAGTGCCATCCGAGACGGTCCGTTTTTGAGCGGATCACCGAATCCAAAAGAATACGGACAGTAAAGAGGGTGTGCTCTGAAACCGATCTACCTGCCGCCTCATCATATATGGTTAATAAAGGCAAAAAGGTGGTCGGAAACAACCCTTCGGATAAGGAAATCACTCCAGGATCAAAAGGAGTTTCTATCGAACCAGAGGGCGCGCTTCTAGAAGAAGTCTCTGAAAGGCTTGAGAGACAAGAAAAACGTCTCGAACAGCAAAAGGAGACCATAGAAGAAATGAAACAATTTTTAATTGAGTTGCTGGCTCAAACTAGGAGGAACCAATCCTCGTCGTCCATTTCTGGTCGGCAGAAAGGAAAACGACCCTTCCAAATAAATGAAGATAGCAAGGACGAGGACGAAGAAGTGCCTCCTCATTCAAGAGAAGAAGAGGAAGTGAAGGTTATCATTAATCCTCACGTGGAAAAAATAGAGAAGATGAAGAATCAACTACAAGCTCTTCTTCATCGAAAGAAACTGCAAGAGGTAGGGGTAGTCCGTCCTTATCCCATAGAATGGGAGACCGTGCCTTACCCTACAAAATATAAACCGTTGAACCTTCAGTCATTCGACGGTAAAGGTTCGCCACAACAGCACATCTTCTACTTCCTCTCACAGGCAGGACATCTCATGGGGAATGATCCAACTATGACTAAAATATTTGCGAGCACTTTACGGGGGCCCGCATTTACTTGGTTCATGCAGCTACCCCAGGGAACAATTAAATTTTGGGCTGATGTAGAACGTGAGTTCCTAGCCCGATTCTTTGAAGATGATACTGAAGTCTCGATACTATCTTTGCTAGCAGCGAAGCAAGAAGAAGGCGAAACGGTCAAAACTTATGTCGAGCGGTTCCGAGAACTTTCTGTTCGATGCCCACATGGCATGACGCAGGATACGCTTGTGGAAACCTGCAGACAAAACTTGTTGACCGATATCCTAGACAAGATGGGTTCGGTCGAATCCAAGTCATGAAAGGATCTGCTTAAGCAGGGTGAACAGGCCGAAGAAATACTTCGACGTCTCGAAATGCAACAGTCTGCAACCGGAGACGGTACAAACGAATCTCCATTCCATTTTTCCCGTTCAAAAGGGAAATACATAACGGCAATAGCTGTAGAAAGTACACCGAAGCAAAAACCATGGCCAACTACAAGCAACACAGCAAAGTCACCCAGGCTTCAAAAGCAGTATTCGTTCAAGAATGAACATACTGCTACTATGTTCAATCTGCTCAGCAAGCGCAAGATGCTCAAGTTGTCGGAGAGCAAGAGGCCTGAAGAAGTAGGGAAGACTAACAATCCGAATTACTGTCTGTACCATCGGATTGTAGGTCACCCCACAAAAAATTGTTTTATCTTAAAAGATAAAATTCAAGCGTTGATTGACGCTGGAGCAGTTCAGCTCAAAGCTAAACAAAAAATGAGTTAGATCTAACTCCGACACATTTAATGTGTGCGGTCTAAAGGTACCACTTGGGCTCACAACAATTCCCAAAAAACGGACTCAGGGCGGTTAATTTAAATCCCCACATATATATAAAAAAAAAGAAAAAAAAATCAAAAAAAAAAGAAAAAAATGAATTGCCCAACGCCGCTAAGGCTACGGGAAGAGAATAGATTTCTCGCCAACCCCACCATGCTGGGGGTAAAAAGCATGAATTACCCAACGCCGACAAGGCTACGGAAAGAGAATAAATTTCTCGCCAACCCCATCATACTGGGGGTAATAAGTATGAATTGCCCGACGCCGCTAAAGCTACGAGAAGGGAATAAATTTCTCGCCAACCCCACCATACTGGGGGTAAAAAAAGTATGAATCACCCGATGCCGTTAAGCTACGGAAAGAGAATAAATTTCTCGCCAACCCCACCATACTGGGGGTAATAAGTATGAATTGCCCGACGCCGCTAAAGCTACGGGAAGGGAATAAATTTCTCGCCAACCCCACCATACTGGGGGTAAAAAGTATGAATCACCCAATGCCGTTAAGCTACGAGAAGAGAATAGATTTCTCGCCAACCCCACCATACTGGGGGTAAAAAGTATAAATTACCCAACGCCGCTAAGGCTACGGGAAGAGAATAAATTTCTCGCCAACCCCACCATACTGAGGGTAATAAGTATGAATTACCCAACGCCGACAAGGCTATGGGAAGAGAATAAAATTCTCGCCAACCCCACCATGCTGGGGGTAAAAAGTATAAATTACCCAACGCCGATAAGGCTACGGGGAGAGAATAAATTTCTCGCCAACCCCACCATACTGGGGGTAATAAGTATGAATTACCCAACGCCGACAAGGCTACGGGAAGAGAATAAAATTCTCGCCAACTCCACCATGCTAGGGGTAAAAAGCATGAATTGCCCTAAGCTGCTAAGGCAAAGGGAAGAGGAAAAGTTTGGCATTTAAGTATAAACGAAATCCTTGACAACTCACCATGCTGAGGGGAATAGTATGGCTAGCCCAACTCAAACGGTAGTTGGTAAAGGCAAATCAAACCCGTTGATAGCTGGGGGTTTGCTAAAAATCCTAATCAGATAAATCTCCTTTCACGTTAAGATTTCACCTCTGACAGTAAAACTTTTCTTGTCATTTTTCTCCAACAGAGCAAGCGACACTCCAAAACATTTGTCAAGTTAAAATCATACCTCTGACATCATAATTCAAAATCAAATGAGATAAGATCCGATTAAATCCCTTGTCACGTTAAAAAAAAAATCACCTCTGACAGAAAAGAAAATTTACAGTTCATCAAGTCCAACATTACAACCTCTGATGAACGTGCTTTTGATATCGTTAAGTTAAAAATCACCTCTGACGAAAATTATCTCCCTATCAAGTTAACAGTTACCTCTGATAGTCCGATTCCAAAGCTAAATACGTTAACCGTCACCTCTGTTTAGTCACCTTGTCCCTATCACGACCAGATCCTCTGAATAGGTTAAACTCCAAGATACATTTAATGTCACCTCTGTCTTTTCCTGATTCGTCATACTAGATATCACTGAACGGTTAGGATTAAAATAAGCACGTTAATATTATACCTCTGCTTGACCTAAAATAAGCACGTTAACATCATACATCTGCTTGTCCTCTAATGAGTACGTTAAAATCATACCTCTGCTTGTTATATTATCTCTATCGACCAAATCTTTTAAAAAGTCTATAACCAAAATTAAAGAATCCAAAGTATTTCGAAATTCAGTACGGTTCAATACAGAACTTCGAAAACTTTGGAGGGGTTATGTAGATACCAAAAAATATATATATATTTTGCTAAGTGGGCACACCCGCGGGTTGCACCCTCGGGTTGGATGCAACCCGCGGGTTGCGTCCCGCGGGAATCCCCGCGGGATGCAACCCGCGGGGGGCGATCCCGCGGGTTGCCACCCGCGGGAGCGATCCCGCAGGTGCCAACCCGCGGGTTGTTTTCCGTTCTTTTCTGATTATTTATTTCCTATTTTTGGACAGATAATCCGTGATCCAATTTTTCAGGAGAGAATTGAGCCGGATTTGGAGCTTCTTCGGTTTATAAAACACAGGAATTTAACTGGAGAGGGGGCTTTTGGATTGGGAGATTTTGGGACGATTACGGGCGAGCTCGTGAGATCAAAGAAAAGAGCAGAGCCATCTTTTTCCAGTCGGACGGTCAACGGAGGCAGCAGCAAGACTCCACCGCCACCCGAACCCACATAAAAAAAGGAATAAATTAATATTCCCGTTCTTGTAATTCCTCGGATTATTTTGTAATCTCAATTCGTTGTAATTCAAATAATTTTATAATGGAATCAAAGATACAATTTTCGGGCAAACAACTGATAACTTTACCACCCTGTCCTCAGGATATTTCTGGTGGTTGATAAAAATCCGTCCAGGACATTTGGTCCTCTGTTTGGGAAACCTTTGCTATATAAAACCTTATTACCCAAGTCGCTTTGCCCGACAGTTTGGGTACGATCAGCTTTACGTTGGCAATCCCAATAGAGAATTAAGCTTTGTTGGGAATGTTCTTGAGGGAGCTCGAGCTTAGTTTCACTTCGTCGCAGGTGGAACTCTTGCCAGATTTGATCTTCCGCTCAAGATCCCGAACTCAAGTATGAGATTCGGCTTCTGTAAATGGTTCGCGGATGCCAATTCTCCTCTGCAGAATTTCAATATACATCACACCAGTCTGCAGGAGATCAGATCCTGGTATGTCCAGAAAAAGAAGGCTGGCAGCACAAAAGTGGCTGTGATGGAGGACTTCAAAGGGGACAGTGCGTCTGATGAATCAGAACGAAAGGAAGAGGACACTGGTGCACTAGTTCAGGCTGTTGTTCTTGATACTTCTCCTGATCCGACATTGAGGAAGACTTCTCCTCCGTTGCCGTCTTCTCCCGAGAAATCTTCGCATAAGCGGAAGAGATTAAGGCGTCTTAGCGACTTGCCTACCATTCCGAGGAGAACTGATTCGCAGAGCACCTTGTCTGGGACAGGAACTGCAACTCTCACTCTGATTTCTGGGTCCCCTGTTGAGGAATCCGAGGAGGGGAAAGATGATTCATCTTTAATTCTCCGTTCTCTTAAGAGGCGTCGGAATCAAGGACCTGTTCTCTGCAGTGATCCTGCTCCTGTTATTCGAGAGGGTTCCATTCCTCCTATGGTTCAGGCTGACGTTGAAGTTGGTGCTCCTTCGGCTTTACAGGAGGAATCTGCGATTCCTGTTGCTCAGGACGCTGCTGATGAAGTGCAAATCATAGGTGAGACCCGCGCACAAAATTCTCCAAAGGCAGCACCCCCTTCGGAAGATAAGGACGAATGGGGCGACGATGATGACGCCAGTAGTGACAGTTTCCGCTCTTCTACTCCTCCTTCAGATCATGGTAAATATGTCTTCTTGAGCGAGGAGGTTAGAGCCGAAGTATATGGGCCCGGAGTATTTGGTCCTGAAGTGTATGGACTTGGAGAATCCAGTGTTCAACCTTCAAGTCTTCATCTTCTTTCTTCAGCAATTATGCTATCTTATCAAATGATACTGTAATACTTAACTGTCAATTTTTCTTTTCTTCTTTTTGCTAGCTCCAGTTTTGACTCCGGACTTGGAGGGCGCGAAGGTGGCTTCACCAAACAATACCATCGCGGGAGCTGACACTGGGGGAGCGACCGAAGTTACTACTGTCGCGGTTGACTCTTCAGAAGCAGAGACTCCCTCAGCTGCCATGTCTACGGTTTCGGCTACAACTGCTCCAACTGAGGCTGTAGTTCGGGAGGCCGTGATTGGTAGTTCCGTGGAAATTTTCAGGGGTGTCATTCTTCCTGTTGCGGATCAACCCGCTTCTGCCTCATCCAGTATTACTCCTTCTCATGCAGAGGTTGATATGCTTGAGAGTGATTTGCTGAAGGACACGGTGGAAACTTTTCTTCAGTTTCTGAATCGCTGCATCGATAAGGTGCTAAAGGGGGTTCCTTTTGCTTCGATCGCCAACGTTCTCAAAATTTATCTAACTGGTATTGTTAGCATTGGTGGAGAGGATAGAGCTGCTCCTTTTAGGCTTATGATAACTCAACTTCAAAGGCACGTTGAATCTCTGTAGAAAACCAGAAGTGCTGATAAGTCTGAGACAGTGGAAATCATCTTCCAGAAGCTGAGAGAGGAACAACTTAAGTTCCAGAAGGAGACTCGAGAGAGGGTGGATGTTTGCAAAGCCTCTTTAGAAAAGGGTCAATCAGACCGCAAGTCTTTGGTTCTTCAAGTGGAAGCCGCTGCTTCAGTTTTTAAGGGCCATGATCAAGCCATTGCCAAAGCCCAAGTTTTCCTAGCCAAGATCACCAAGGAGCATGAGGAGTCAATGAGGAATCTGGCTGATTTGTCGCGTCAGAGGGATAATATATCCAGGGATCTCCAGGCGGTGCAATCTGAATTAGATTTGCTGGAGGCTGCTGCAGCGCAGAACATTATCGCTAGTGACTAAAAACTGTGTCGCCAAGCTACTGTTCAAGCTTATGAGGTCCTTCAGCAAGACATTGATGGTGCAGAGGAAAAAATAAAAGTTCTCCTGAACCATTGAGTTGTAGAACTTTTGTGTACACTGCTTTTAGGTTCCTCTTTCTTTTCTTTTTGTCGTAATAGTTCCCTTGTCATTTATAGAGAACTTCACTTTGGTCTTCCGAGGCGTGATTCTGCAATTGTTCTTCAAAGATTTGTAATGAACTTGCCATCTTTTATCTGAAGTTTGCGAACCATCGTAAGACTCTGGTGTATGTACATCTGTTACGCGACTTTCTTAAGTCACGTAAATTTTAGGAGTTCGCGGATTTACACTTATCCATATCTGACCCGCGACCCGGGTTACGGAATTCTGGTCCGCGATGCTTTGTCTAGACGTTTGCGGAATGGACCTTAGATTTTTTTTTAGAATTTGTAGAGACTTCTGCGAGCCGTGGGATACAGCCATTTGGTCGTGGAATTCCAAGCGTTGCATGCCTCTACTAATGACGAGATCTCCGGGTTGCAATATCTAAACGTCCCATGCAACAGCAATAAATTCTGTTGAGATCCAAACTGAAGATCTTGACCGAAGATCTCGGTTTTATCTTTTCTAAACTGAAGGTCACAGTTAGCAGCTTGCCTATATAAGGCACATGCTTTCTTCGATAAAGGATCATTCAGCCGCGAGAAAATTTCTTCTTGACTCTTCTTTTTTTTCTCTTTTGTAGTCGATCCACGAGCGCAACTATGTCTTCTTCTTCTTCAACCGAAGCGACAGATAAGAGTTGGCACGTCACAAGGCCTCCAGACTGCATCGATCTAGCAGGGTGTCTCACCGACAAGGTTTTTCTGACCGTAGTCATTTTCCTTAATGCCCCTTCTTCTGATTTGTACCTTTCTCTTCCTTCTTTTTCTTTCCTTTTAACAAGGATTTGTTTTGGCAGGAGATAACCGTAGTCATTTTTCTTAACAATGGCCCAGACCCGATGGGCTCGTAATTGCTTCCAATGCCTCAAGGGGCTTGGAAGGTCTCATGTATTTTACATGAGAGAAAAGATTTCGGGTCTGGGGTATTGTTGTTCTTCTTTCCTAGTATCCCACAAGGTTGGGGTACTAATGACCAGGATCTTGAATTTGCACAACCGGTCAGCTATATAGCTGGGGTTCGCATTCAGTATGCCCAGTTTTGAACTAATCAATTCAGGTATCATCCCTGGGAGAGCCAACCGGAGGTCCCTGACTGTGGTCGGAAAGAAGAAATAAGAATATGCTTTTTAAGCCATCCTAAGAGAGGAGGCTACAAGAGCAAATTGGAAGTGGAGGCCGGGAGCAAACTTTTTTTTTATCTGAACCATGCCGAAAGAGGTGGTTATAGAAGCAAGTCTGTCATTCCCGAAGAAGGGCCTACAGGAGAAAACTTTCTGGATCTGAACCATGCCGAAAGAGACGGTTACAGAAGCATGTTTCGCTTTTTTTTATTTCCTCTTATTGGCTGTATAGCACTTAGAGAATTCTCTGTAATTTTGTTCTAATGATGAAATAAAGAAGTTCTTTTCTTTCTACGTAACTGAGAGTATCTGAAAGATGATTCTGATGTTGATTACCAGAGGTAACTGTTAACTTGATAATTTCGGAATGGACCAGAATTTTTCAAGTACCCAAAACTACTATGAATGAATGAACTTCCTCGTTGATTCGCCAAATGTGTTATTGACTTGGCAAATTTGATGGACGGGAAAATCTGGTTCGCCAGAAGTAATTTTTAACTTGGCAAATTTGGATAGAAAGAAAATCTGGTTCGCTAGAGGTAATTTTTAACTTGGCAAATTTTGATAGAAAGAAACTTAACTTGGCAAATTTGGATAGAAAGAAAATCTGGTTCGCCAGAGGTAATTGTTTAACTTGGCAAATTTTGATAGAAAGAAAATCTGGTTCGCCAGAGGTAATTTTTAACTTGGCAAATTTTGATAGAAAGAAAATATGGTTCGCCAGAGTTAATTTTTAACTTGGCAAATTTTGATAGAAAGAAAATCTGGTACGCCAGAGGTAATTTTTAATTTGGCAAATTTTGATAGAAAGAAAATCTGGTTTGCAAACTAAAAGCTTTTTTAGTCCGGACCAAGAACTTTCATTAACGAAGTTTTGATTACAGAGAAACTATTTGCTCATGGCTAGCGTAGAACTGCCCAGGCAGTAGTATAGCTGGTGTTCCGCAATTTTGCTAAGGATAATACTTTTTCAAGAACTTGCCGTTGATTGGCATTAGGACCTTGTCACCATTAGGCTTTGTCAACCGATACGCCCCATTGGAGTAGACTGTATCAATGAGGAAGGGTCCTTCTCACTTTGGCTGGAACTTTCCCCGAGGCTTCTGGCTTGTTATAATCGGTCTTCTAACTGACAGGACCAGATCACCTTTTTTAAAAATCCTTCGCTTTGCCTTCTTGTTAAAGGTTCTGGAGATCCGCGCCTGGTATAGCTTGATACTCTGTTGAGCCTCTAGGCGTTTGTCATCCAAGGCTTCTAACTCTTGGAGCCTTTACTGATGCTTTTCTTCTCCTGTCATCCTTGTTGTTAACGCGACTCGTAATGAAGGGATTTGGATCTCCAAAGGCAAGACCGCTTCTGATCCATATACCAAGGAGAACGGAGTGGCATTGGTGGGAGTTCGGACTGTGGTTCGGTATGCCCACAGACACTCTCCGAGCTTTTCGTCCCAATCCCGTTGATTAGATGACACAAACTTCTTAAGAAGTTTTATAATGGTCTTATTGAAGGCTTCTGTTAGACCATTGGCTGCAGGGTAGTATGGCGATGAAGCCACATCCTCGATCATGTATTTGTTGCAGAATCTGGAATACACTTGGCTTACGAACTGAGGTCCGTTGTCGTGAATTATTCTTTTAGGCACCCCGAAGCGATAAAGCACATGGTGCTTGATGAACTTGATAACATCTGACGATTTTACTTAGGTCAGGGAGATGGCCTCAGTCCACTTTGAGAAGTAATCAGTTATGGCCAAAATGAACCGATGTCCTCTCGTTGATGGCGGAGAAATTGGCCCTATGATGTCCATACCCCATTGCTCAAACGGCCATGACGTAGCCGTCGGGTGGAGATATTCTGGAGCTTGATTTATAAAATCTGCATGTATTTGGCAGGCCCTACATTTCTTGGCGTAGTTGACTGCTTCTATCATCATCTTAGGCCAATAATAACCCATTCTTCGGATTCTATTCCAGAGTTTTGGTCCTGGCTGATGTGCCCCGCAGATGCCAGCGTGAGCTTCTTCGAGTACCTTTTAAGTTTCGAGGTTGGAAAGGCAGCGAAGTAAAACTCCGTCGTAGGATTTTCTGTACAACGTCTGGAGTTCCACGTTGTAGTAAAACTGGATGGCCCTTCTCTGAATGGCTTTGGCTTCTTTTGAATTTTCGGGTAATATCCCGTAAAGGACATAGTCTATATAAGGAAAACGCCAATCTCTTGGTTCTAGGCTAGATGCACAGGCATCAGCTTCGTTTTCTTGTGGCTTCTTCGCTTCCTCTTTGAGATCACTCTTTGAGCAGAACAACTCTTTGCTGCTTACCATAATTTGCCTTTTAGCATGCTTAGGCAAGGCTAATGTAGCGGCCAAGGAAGCTAGCGAATCCGCATAACTGTTGAGGTGGCGCTTTATGTGGCTAATATAAAAGCCAGTGAAACCATTAGCGACCTTGATCACCTCATGATAATACGGCAGGAGGTCTTTATTTTTGACTTCGTACTCCCCTTTTATTTGGTTTACAATGAGTTGAGAGTCTCCATACGCCTCCAAATATTTGACCCCCAGTTATTTGGCTATTCTTAAGCCGATTAGGAGGGCGTTGTATTCCGCGACGTTGTTGGAGCACGAGCTTGTCAATGAATAAGCTTGAGGAATGATGTGGTTGATAGGAGAGACGAGAACAACTCCCACCCCCGCTGTCGTCTTTCCTTTGGATCCCATTCGGGAGGCACCATCAAAGAAAAGTTGCCATACACCTTTCGAAACTGTATTCGATTCGGAAGACCTTCTCGAACCATCCTTTTCTGGAACTAAATCTCGTTCCTCCAACTCTCCTGGGATTTGTTCATATAACCTTGAGGATGTCGGGACTGGATGTTCGGCCAAGAAGTCGGCCACGGCCTGTCCTTTGATAGACTTTTGTGGGACGAAGTGCATATCATATTGTGATAGCAAAATAGCCCAATTGGATAGTCTTGAATTTAATGACCCGAGTTTAGTCATTAATATTCTCAGAGGGTTAACTCTCGATACAACGTGGATAGTTTGTCCAACTAAGTAGTATCGCATTTTCTGTATTGCGAACACCAACGCTAGACATTATTTTTCCACGGGATTATACCGGTGTTCCGTCCCAATCATCATTCTACTGAGATAGTAGATGGCTTGCTCATGGCCTGACTCATTCTTCTGCGCTAGCAAAGCGCCCAGTGAATGGTCCATAGCCCTTATATATAACTGGAAGGGCCTTCCCGAAATTGGGGACACGAGTACTGGTGGTTTCGTGAGATATTGTTTGATCTCTTCAAAAGCCTTATGGCATGTGTCATCCCAGATGAACGACACTCCTTTCCTCATCAGTCTGGTGAAAGGTTGATATTTACCAGATAAATTTGATATAAATCTGCGAATGTACGCCAGCCTGCCTTGTAACCCTCTTAACTCTTTAAGGTTATGGGGAGGTGGCATGTCTTGGATATCTTTGACTTTGTCTGGATCAAGATGTATTCCTTTCAAAGTTACGACAAAGCCGAGGAATCTACCACTAGAGACCCCCAGGAAAGATTTGGCTGGATTCATCTTAAGCTGGTGCTTTCTCATGAGGTCGAACACCGTCTTCAAATCCTTCAAGTGATCTTCTTTATTTCTGCTTTTAATTGCTAGGTCATCTACGTAGCACTCCACTGTTTTCGCGGACGAGGGATATCAATTCCTTCCTTTCTTCCGAGGATAGGTTCTCACTTATAAATATGGGTTTATGATTCTTTTCATCTCCCATATTGATTTGGATCACTTTATCTTCAGTTGAGGGCTCCCGTTGTTCAAACTGAATCTCCCACTCCCTATTAAGATGCTTGTTCCAAGGGTCGTCTTTTGCTGGTGAAGTTTCTTCCAAATCTTCGTCTTCTTGGGTCGCGGAAGCCATGTTCGAGGAGACCTCGTGGAAAATCACACATGTGCTGACATCTGAATCCCAGTATGATGATTCTGACGAATGATCGTTGTGTCTTTCCTCCGCCTTGTCACTTGAGGAGGCCTCGGAAGTGGTGACACATCCCAACCCCCTGCTGGTTTTCTGGTAATAGTCTGGCGTCTTTCCTTCGGGGACAAAAGGTTGAAGAATTGTCTTCCTTCCTTTTCTGAAATTCAACCCCCTGCCTTCGGCCAGATTGTATCCCATTTTCTTCATTATTTCACAGGAATTTCCATCGTAATGGAAGAACTCAGGTTTTCCCTGTTCTTCCTCAGAATCTGAACATTTCTCTTTGTTCCCCTGGCTTGCTCTTCCAAATACTATGGCTTTTTGGGTTCCGCTTTTGGGAGGGACCTCAAAAATAGCTTGGTCAGCCCTTCCGACGTCATCACTTAATCCACATAAGGATGATCGGATAGGTGCTTGGAAGGCAGCCAGAGAATATATCTCATTTACACAGTCGCTAAATGCATCTGTGCTAGTGCTTGAGGGTTCAGAATCAACACCAGAGGAATAAGCAAATTTCAGATTTTCATTTATCACCCATTCACCATCAGAGTGAACGTCGTTATTTACATCAAGGCCTTCGAGGCTTATCACAATGGGCTCACCATCCCAGATTACATCCTCGAATTCTGAATCTTCGAATCCGATTCTGTAGCAGCCTCTTCGCCACTATCAGAGTCATCTTGAACGGGCCGATCTGCGACGCCAAACACATCTTGATACAGCAACGCATCAGTAAAGTAGTTTTTAACTCCTTTGAAGGGTTGTTTCTCCGCAATGAGTGTCTTCACGTTCGCGTCTTCGTCGACATACTTCATGCATTGGTGTAATGTGGAGGGCACGATTAGATTACCATGGATCCAGGGTCTCCCCAACAGCAGATTGTATGACGTGTCTGCATCTATCACGTAACACGTAACTTCCGTTTTCAGATCGCCGATTTGACACTAGAGCTTTATTTTACCCAGGGGTCTACTACCGTTAGCATTGAACCCGAAGATGGTAGTGTTGGTTGCGGCCAATCTGTTCATCGGCACTCCAAGATATCGTAGCATCCTTCGCGGCATGATGCTCAAAGCCGAGCCTGGATCAACTTGAATACGATCAACCTCCGTAGATCCTATGTATCCTTTGTAATACAAAGGGCGATGATGCTTATTACTTCTAACTTGCATATCTTCTGGAGAGAAGGTGACGCGAGGGATGTTTTTACCAGAGATCTGGTGACATGTCGCGCAAAGAGATTTTCCTTCTTCGATCGTCTCTGGTATTTGAGCCAAGAACACTTCCGAATCTTGCAGAGCCTCTCTTAAAACTTTCCTAGTAGATTTGGAGAGTTTCAGGAGCTCGTACGAGGTTATCCTCGCAGGGATATTGGCTAACTGTGTTAGGATGTCGAACTGGAATGACTTTTGCGAGTCTTCTACAGGTTCTTTTCCCTTCCTCTTTAGAGCTCTGTCAAACTTCAACTCCTTTTGCTTGACTTTCTCTGGAGATGGTTGAGCATTTGTTGTTTGGCCGTAATTCTTTAAGTAATTTTTTCCCGAACGGGTCCCCGTGGAGGGAGGGTCCACATCGGCGACCAAAGAATTTCCGATTTCTTTTTCCGAATTGGTCAGAGCAGAGGTGATCTCCTCTTCTTCGAGAATTACGGAAACGACATTAGAGGTGAAGGCCCTCTCTCTTCGCTTCTTCCCAGATGAATTGGAACTCCATTGTTTATCGTTTAGGAGATCAGGATGTATCCATAGTATCTCCCTCCTATCAGTTTCAAAGGGAAATAGTCCTTTCTTTTGTTGTTTGGTGTGGATCGAAATTTACGACTTGCATCGTGCCTTTATGGATGGGCTGCACCCCGTCTTGAACTGTTGACTCTATCCAGTCGGGCGCTTTACCGAACTTGACAGTCACCATATTCGCAGTCACCTTCTTCTGGTGCTCTTGAAGTTTGATGACATTAGCGTCCACTAAGGCTTGAATTTTGTCTTTAAGGATGTAGCAGTTTTGGGTGGGGTAATTAATGATCCTATGGTAGACACAGTAGTTAAGATCATTAACTTTCCCAGCTTCCTCTGGACGTTTAGACTCTGGTAACTTCAGCATCTTCTTACTCATGAGGAGGTTGAAGATAGTCTTCGTGTGCTCATCCTTAAAGGAGTATTGCTTTTGCAGCACTCGCGCCTGAGGATGAAATTTCGAGGGAGTCTTCATGGGTTGTGGCGCATCAGTGGCCATTGTTTCCTTTCCCTTATACCCTCGGGGTCGGAACTTATAGCTGTTATCACCACCTCGCTTCGGTTTCTCCTCGCCTCCTTCTTCTTCCAGCCATTCTGCGATTTCTTCAGCTTCTTCAGCTTGTAGGGCGAGATCCTTCCAAGTTGAGGACTTCACTGCTCCCATTCTGGCTAGAACCTTGGTCGATAAATTATGTCGACAGGTTTCTACCAGAGTCTTTTCTGGCATCCCATGCGGACATCTGAGATAATCATTCCGGAACCTTTTGATGAAGTCCCGGGCTGACTCTCCTTTCTTTTGTTTAGCGGCTAGGAGCACTGGCATTGATACCTCCATATCGTCTTCGTAGAATCGAGTGAGAAAGGCTTTCTCCATGTCGCTCCAGGAATTGATGGTTCCCGATTCTAATCTCCGGAACCATTCAAAAGCTAGCCCGGTTAAGGTACTAACAAATAGTCTTGTAATAATAGGGTCGTTTCCGGATAAATGCCCTATCTGCGACTTAAAATAGTAGAGGTGTTGGTTTGGCGATCCTCTACCATCGAAATATTTGAGTTTCAATGGTTTGTAGCTTTCTGGGAACGGCACCGTTTCCCACTCCATGGGATACGGCCTTCCCACCCCCAGTTCTTGTAGGTCGCCCTTATGCATGAGGACGTTCAGTTGATTCTGGAAGCTCTCCATCCAGACGGCATTTGTGTTTGCCTCCTGATGCATGGAGCGGTTGTCATTCTCTTTATGATGTTCTTCCTCTTCTCGGTTGTTATGAGGACCATGACCTTCTTCTTCGGTCTTCTTCAGTTTAGCTCTTTCTAACTCCATCAGAACGTGTAGCATATCTTTAAGCTCGCTGATGGCGTTCTGCTGTTGTTGGATATGCCTATCTTGCTCCTCCATTCTCCGCATGAACTCTTCTGGAATATTGTTCTGCGTCATATATGCAGAGACGGAGTCTTCTAAGAATGAATCAGACGTCTGTGATTCAGCCATAACATACTTGGCTACATCTTCTTCATCAGATGAGATCCCCGCCATCTGTCTATAATTCATAGGGATCGCCACCCCACTTTTGAGTCGAGTGTGCCGAAAAACTCCTCGCTCTTCATTGGATGGATCTTTCGAACTCGAAGAGAGCTCTGGGTCAGAGGCTTCTTCTTCGGAGATTTTCTTCGCCTTCTTTTTCTTCTTCTTTTCTCCAACGCTTATCATGTTGGAGGTCATCGCGGGATATTCCGGCTCAGGAAACTCGAGTCCGCGTCGCGTCCTTTTTTGATGATGCTGACAGAGGTGACAAACGACAAAATACCGAGGATCAGGCATGAGTTGAACAATGACAGTGAGACAGTACTACATTGATCAGTCGTTCATAGTGACATTGAGATACATGGGATTCTTCCCTTTTTCTATTCAGAAATTCCCTAAGATATCTTGCACTGGAACCCCTTGTGATGGGCTCATTTGTGAGAGATAACTTCAGGGACGATGGAGATTCAGCTTTGCGGATTGGCATGCGCCTCTTGCGAATTTGAGGTTCGCGATCTTCTTTCGATTTTCCCCTTGGGACAAGAATGTATGCTCTGTGTTAATCATAGACCACTTTGACGGGTTCACTCCGCTTCCTGTGGGAAACGTGAATGAATCTTTCTGCATCTTGACCCACCTCGCCCTTAGGCTTCCATATTTGGATCGTAGGTTTTTGCCGAGACGAGTTGGCAGTTTCCTTTTGTTGCACGTTCCCGTGAAGGGCACGAGTTTTGCTTCTCCTCAGGTTTCTCCTCATTGTACGAGTGAGAGGAACCTCTTTCTCCGCATGACAGCTTTGCGGAACGGATGGAGGTCGCTTCCCCTTGTTGAAGCGGGGACTTTGATCCTCTTTGCTTGAGAGATTAAGAGTCTTTGACGGGACTGGCAGGGAGCCCGTTGTTAGGGAAGGGGATTTCGGACTATCTTGGTCCGTTGATTCCATCAACTGGGCTATTGCCTTCTCCTTGAGAATTGACCCCTTGGAGATTTTATGGTATCCCCTTAGGGAAGTAGGGCTCTTGGAGCCTGAAGAAAGAAATTCTTCATACCTTTGTTGGTCGACGGAAACGGTGAGTGAGTCGACCATACTGCCAACTGGAATGTTGTCGGATTGAGCCACCACCAATTCATTGGAGGTGATGGAGGTCCCCAGCGGAGTCGCCAATCTTCTGTTCGCCATGAAAATTGAATTTCTCTTTACTGACAATTTTTCAATAAAGGATTACAATCTAACGATTTTCCGTTTACAGAAGATGAGGAAAATGGACTTCCTCTTTATTTAAAACTGGGTTTCTAGGTAGCTATGGAGGACGATCCTGCTCTCCGTTGATACTCCGTACAATTTCTCTAAGTTGGCTAAAGAAAAAGAAAAAAAGGGGCTTTTTACTCTTGATTACAAGGGGTAATTTCTTGGAGAAGACGTCTCTGTCTCTGTCTCTCTCTCTCTCCGTATATCTGTATATCTCTCTCCCCTTTTTTGTGTCTCTTTCGTTCCCCGCCTTTTATAGGGGGTTTGGAGTAACGTCCCGCCATATTTGCTCGTCCGTTAGCTCCCACTACTCGAGAAGTGCCACCATATTCGTTAGGCGGTTGCTCCCATGACCGAAGTGATGCCGCTGCATTCGTTTGGCAGTTAGCCCCACGATCCGAAGTGGCAATTCTTCTGTTCGGGTCGGGTGACTTTGTATTAAACCCCCACCTAAAAGTTATGGGTAGTGTCGCGAATCTCAGCTTTAGATTCGCGAACCTGTTCTGTCGTCTGGATCGCGGACCTCAGTTTCTTAAACTCGTGGACCTCAGTTTCTTAAACTCGCGGATCTCAGTTTCTTAGATTTGCGGATCAGATGAGTTGCGGGCTTCCGTCTCTGAATTCGTGGATCTGCTTTGCTTTTCCTGAATTTTTCGCCGACAGTCGCATCTCAATCGCGATGCTATTTTGACTAGCAGTCACGTTTCAATCGCGAGGCTATTTTGACTAGCAGTCGCGTTTCAACGCGAGGCTATTTCCTCAGCTGCGCACGAAGTTATTTTTTTAACTCCACATTTTTATACTTAGAAGATTTTCGAGTTTTCTCTAACTCTTGATTCTTCTTTTGCAGTGGGGTATTCGGACCAGATCCTTTTTGAAGAGAAGTGCATGTGGCTTTACCAGTCTTCATCAGCAAAAGTAACTCTAAGAAAGCCAGAAGCATATTTTTTACAATATAGTTGCAGGTTTCAAGCCCTGGCTCCAAAAGATAAACTTTTGAAGGAGTTACAAGAACTCTGCGGCAACTCATTAAGTTTTCTTGAGAACCATTTCTATTAGATGACAATTTTTGTCGCTTTCCAAAGCGATAGAGATGATCATCTAAGGGCTTGTAGCATGTCGAATCCAACTTGTGCATCTTCATTAGGATCCTTGTAGCAGTATCTCCAGATGATCCACCAAGAACTTTAAACAAATCATAGTTGACATTTGCAGAGGAGATCTTTTGCATGTGAACTAGGGAATTTCAACACTCCATGGAAAAGACTAGTTGTCGGGTTTTTGATGAGTCAGTGAATAGGTTGAAACTTTTTGGGAGAGCTATAACTCTCTCTTCTTCTATAACTTTTTGTTTTATGAATAAAGATAACTCTTTTTCTCTCTATCCGTTGGCTTCAAGAATTTTACTTGCTCAACAAATAACTAACTCATTGTTTTGGTAAAACAATCCAAGGCTCATTTGCGTAACTTATATTTGTTAATACCTGAAATGACCAGATAAGGATCGTTTAACTTAGACAGAGGTGCTTAATTGCACATGCCTTAGTTTGATTGGAGGCGATTCAAGGCTCTCATGCGTAACTTGAACTGGGAACACCAAGATGATCGGGTTAGGATTCATCAGATTTTGGCAGAGGCGCCTAATTGCGCATGCCTGGTAAGAAAGAAGTTCGAGTGCTCATCTGCGTAACTTGAACAAGTGGAGGTGATTCAAGACTCTCATGCGTAACTTGAACTGGGCACACCAAAATGATCGGGTTAGGATTTATCAGATTTTGGCAGAGGCGCCTAATTGCGCATGCCTGGTAAGAAAGAAGTTCAGGTGCTCATCTGCGTAACTTGAACAAGTGGAGGCGGTTCAAGCCTCTCATGCGTAACTTGAACTGGGCACACCAAGATGATCGGGTTAGGATTCATCAGATTTTGGCGGAGGCGCCTAATTGCGCATGCCTAGTAAGAAAGAAGTTCAAGTGCTCATCTGCGTAACTTGAACAAGTGGAGGCGGTTCAAGGCTCTCATGCGTAACTTGAACTGGGCACACCAAGATGATCGGGTTAGGATTCATTAGATTTTGGCAGAGGCGCCTAATTGCGCATGCCTTGTTTTAAGAAAAGAAGTCCAAGTGCTCATCTGCGTAACTTGAACAAATGGGGGCGGTTCAAGGCTCTCATGCGTAACTTGAACTGCACACACCAAGATGACAGGGTCAGGATTACCAGATTTCGGCAGAGGCGCCTAATTGCTATCAGCGAAAAAAATTCTGGAAAAACAAAGCAGATCCACGAATTCAGAGACGGAAGCCCGCAACTTATCTGATCCGCGAGTTTAAGAAACTGAGATCCTCGAGTCTAAGAAACTGAGATCCGCGAATCTAAGAAACTGAGGTTCGCGATCCAGACGACAGAATAGGTTCGCGAATCTAAAGCTGAGATTAGCGACACTACTTATAACTTTTGGGTGGGGGTTTAATACAAAGTCACCCGACCCGAATAAAAGAATTGCCACCTCGAATCGTGGGACTAACTGCCAAACGAATACAGCGGCGTCACTTCGGTCGTGGGAGCAACCGCCTAATGAATATGGCGGCACTTCTCGAGTAGTGGGAGCTAACGGACGAGCAAATATGGCGGGACGTTACTCCAAACACCCTATAAAAGGCGGGGAGCGAAAGATATACAAAGGACAGAGACAGAGAGAGAGACAGATAGAGACAGAGACGTCTTCTCCCAGAAATTACCCCTTGTAATCAAGAGTAAAGAGCCACTTTTTCTTTTCCTTTAGCCAACTGAGAGAAATTGTACGGAGTGTCAACGGAGAGCAGGATCGTCCTCCATAGCTACCTAGAAACACAGCTTTAAACAAAGAGGAAGTTCATCTTCCTCATCTTCTATAAACGGGAAACCGTTAGATTGTAATCCTTTATTGAAAGATTGTCAGTAAAGAGAAATTCAATTTTCATGGCGAACAGAAGATTGGCGACTCCGCTGGGGACTACCATCACCTCCGGTGACTTGGTGGTGGCTCAATCCGACAACGTTCCAGTTGGTAGTATGGTCGACTCGCTCACCATTTCCGTCAACCAGCAAAGGTATGAAGAATTTCTTTTTTTAGGCTCCAAGAGCCCTACTTCCCTAAGGGGATACCATAAAATCTCCAAGGGGTCAATTCCCAAGGAGAAGGCAATAGCCCAGTTGAGAGAATCAATGGACCAAGATAGTCCGAAATCCCCTTCCCTAACAGCGGGCTCCCTGCCAGTCCCGTCAAAGACTCTTGATCTCTCAAGCAAAGTGGACCAAGGTCCCCGCTTCAATAAGGGGAAGCGACCACCACCCGCTCCGCAAAGCTGTCATGCGGAGAAAAAAGTTCCTCTCACTCGTACAATGAGGAGAAATCTGAGGAGAAGCAAAGTGCGTGCCCTTCACGAGAACGCGCAACAAAAGGAAACCGCCAACTCATCTCGGCAGAAACCTACGATCCAAATATGGAAGCCTAAGGGCGAGGTTGGTCAAGATGCAGAAAGATTCACTCACGTTTCCTACAGGAAGCGGAGTGAACCCGTCAAAGTGGTCTATGATCAATGCGGAGCATACATTCGCGTCCCAAGGGAAAAATCGGAAGAACGCGAACCTCAAATTCGCAAAAGGCGCATGCCTATCCGCGAGGCTGAAACTCCGTCGTCCCTGAAGTTATCTCTCACAAATGAGCCCATCACAAGGGACTCCAGTGCAAGAGATCTTAGGAAACTTCTAAACAGAAAAAGAAAAGAATCTCATGTATCTCAATGCCGCTGTGAACGACTGATCAATGCAGTACTGTCTCACTGTCATTGTTCAACTCATGCCCGATCCTCGGTGTTTTGTCGATTGTCGCCTCTGTCAACATCGTCAAAAGGAGACGACGCGGACTCGAGTTTTCTGAGCCGGAATATCCCGCGATGACCTCCAACATGATAAGCGTCGGAGAAAATAAGAAGAAAAATAAGGCGAAGAAAATCTCCGAAGAAGAAGCTTCTGACCCAGAGCTCTCTTCAAGTTCGAAAGATCCATCCAACGAAGAGCGAGGAGTTTTTCGGCACACTCGACTCAAAAATGGGGTGGCGATCCCTATGAATTATAGACAGATGGCGGGGATCTCATCTGATGAAGAAGATGTAGCCAAGTCTGTTATGGCTGAATCATATACGTCTGATTCATTCTTAGAAGACTCCGCCTCTGCATATATGACGCAGAACAATATTCCAGAAGAGTTCATACGGAGAATGGAGGAGCAAGATTGGCATATCCAGCAACAGCAGAACGCCATCAGCGAGCTTAAAGATATGCTACGCGTTCTGATGGAGTTAGAAAGAGCTAAACTGAAGAAGACCGAAGAAGAAGGTCACAGTCCTCATAACAATCGAGAGGAAGAAGAGCATCATAAAGATAATGACTACCGCTCCATACATTAGGAGGAAAACGCAAATGCTGTCTGGATGGAGAGCTTCCAGAACCAACTAAATGCCCTCATGCATAAGGGCGACCTACAAGAACTGGGTGTGGTAAGGCCATATCCCATGGAGTGGGAAACGGTGTCGTTCTCAGAAAGCTACAAACAGTTGAAACTCAAATCTTTTGATGGTAGGGGATCGCCAAACCAACACCTCTACTATTTTTAGTCGCAGATAGGACATTTATCCGGAAACGACCCTATTATTACAAGAGTATTTGTTAGTACCTTAACCGAGCTAGCTTTTGAATGGTTCCGGAGATTAGAACCGGGAACCATCAATTCCTGGAGCGACATGGAGAAAGCCTTTCTCACTCGATTCTATGAAGACGATATGGAGGTATCAATGCCGGCGCTCCTAGCCGCTAAACAAAAGAAAGGAGAGTCAGCCTGGGACTTCATCAAAAGGTTCCGGAACGATTCTCTCAGATGTCCGCATGGGATGCCAGAAAAGACCCTGGTAGAAACCTGTCGACATAATTTATCGACCAAGGTTCTAGCCAGAATGGGGGCGGTGAAGTCCTCAACTTAGAAGGATCTCGCCCTACAAGCTGAAGAAGCTGAAGAAATGAAGAAGAAGGAGGCGAGGAGAAACCGAAGCGAGATGGTGACAACAGCTATAAGTCCCGACCCCGAGGGTATAAGGGAAAGGAAACAATGGTCACTGATGCGCCACAACCCACGAAGACTCTCTCGAAACTTCATCCTCAGGCGCGAGTGCTACAAAAGCAATATTCCTTTAAGGATGAGCACACGAAGACTATCTTCAATCTCCTCATGAGTAAGAAAATGCTGAAGTTGCCAGAGTCTAAGCGTCCAGAGGAAGCTGGGAAAATTAATGATCCTAACTACTGTGTCTACCATAGGATCATTAACCACCCCACCCAAAACTGCTACATCCTTAAAGACAAAATTCAAGCCTTAGTAGACGCTAATGTCATCAAGTTTCAAGAGCACCAGAAGAAGGTGACTGCAAACATGGTGACTGTCAAGTTCGGCAAAGCGCCCGACTGGATAGAGTCAACAATTCAAGATGGGGTGCAGCCCATCCATAAAGGCACGATGCAAGTCGTAAATTTTGATCCACACCAACAGCAAAAGAAAGGACTATTTTCCTTTGAAACTGATAGGGGGGAGATACTATGGGTACATCCTGATTTCTTAAATGATGAACAATGGAGTTCCAGTTCATCTGGAAAGAAGCGAAGAGAGAGAGTTTTCACCTCTAATGTCATTTCCGTAATTCCCAAAGACGATGAGATCACTCCTGCTCTGACCGATTCGGAAAAAGAAATTGGAAATTCCTTGGTCGCCGATGCAGACCCTCCCTCCGCGGGGACCCGTTCGGAAAAGATTACTTAAAGAATTACGACCAAACAACAGATGCTCAACCATCTCCAGAGAAAGTTAAGCAAAAAGAGCTGAAGTTTGACAGAGCTCTAAGGAGGAAGGGAAAAGAACTTGTGGAAAACTTGCAAAAGTCATTCCAGTTCGACATCCTAACGCAGTTAGCCAATATCCCTACGAGGATAACCTTATACGAGCTCCTGAAGCTCTCCAAATCTACTAGGGAAGTTTTAAGAGAGGCTCTGCAAGATTCGGAAGTGTTCCTGGCGCAAATACCAGAGACGATCGAAGGAGAGTCTGTTTGCGCGACATGTCACCAGATCTCTGGTAAAAACATCCCTTGCGTCACCTTCTCTCCGAAGAATATGCAAGTTAGAAGTAATAAGCATCATCGCCCTTTGTATTACAAAGGATACATAGGGTCTACGGAGGTTGATCGTATTCAAGTTGATTCAGGCTCGGCTTTGAGCATCATGCCGCGAAGGATGCTACGATATCTTGGAGTGCCGATGAACAGGTTGGCTGCAACCAACACTACCATCTTTGGGTTCAATGCTAACGGTAGTAGACCCCTGGGTAAAATAAAGCTCAAATGTCAAATCGGCGACCTAAAAGCGGAAGTCACGTGTTACGTGATAGACGCGGACACGTCATACAATCTGTTGTTAGGGAGACTGTGGATCCATAGCAATCTGATCGTGCCCTCCACGTTACACCAATGCATGAAGTACGTCGACGAAGACGCGAATGTGAAGACACTCATTGCGGAGAAACAACCCTTCAAAGGAGTTGAAAACTACTTTACTGACGCGTTGTTGTATCAAGATGTGTTTGGCGTCACAGATACAGAATCGGTCCGTTCAAGATGACTCTGATAGTGGCGAAGAGGCTGATACAGAATCAGGATCCGAAGATTCGAAATCCGAGAATGTAATCTGGGATGGTGAGCCCATTGTGATAAACCTCGAAGGTTTTGATGTAAATAACGTCGTTCACTCTGATGGTGAATGGGTGATAAATGAAAACTGGAATTTGCTTACTCTTCTGGTATTGATTCTGAGCTCTCAAGCACTAGCACAGATGCATTTAGCGACTGTGTAAATGAGATATATTCTCTGACTGCCTTCCAAGCACCTATCCGATCATCCTTATATGAATTAAGTGATGACGTTGAAAGGGCTGACCAAGCTATTTTTGAGGTCCCTCCCAGAAACGGAGCCCAAAAGGCCATAGTATTTGGAAGAGCAAGTCATAGGAACAAAGAGAAATGTTCAGATTCTGAGGAAGAATAGGGAAAACCCGAGTTCTTCCATTACGATGAAAATTCCCGTGAAATAATGAAGAAAATGGGATACAATCTGGCCGAAGGCAGGGGGTTGAATTTCGGAAAAGGAAGAAAAACAATCCTTCAACCTTTTGTCCCCGAAGGGAAGACGCCGGCCTATTACCAGAAAACCGGCAGGGGGTTGGGTTGCGTCACCACTTCCGAGGCCTCCTCAAGCGACAAGGCTGAGGAAAGACACTACGATCATCGTGCTGGGATTCAGATGTCAGCACAAGTGCGATTTTCCACGAAATATCCGCAAACATGGCTTCCGCGACCCACGAAGACGAAGATTTGAAAGAAGCCTCACCAGTAAGAGACGACCATTGGGGCAAGCATCTTAATAGGGAGTGAGAGATTCAGTTTAAATAACGGGAGCCCCCAACTGAAGATAAAGTGATCAAAGTCAATATGGGAGATGAAAAGAATCCTAAACCCATATTTATAGTGAGAACCTACCCTCGGAAGAAAGGAAGGAATTGATATCCCTCGTCCGCAAATACATTGATATTTTCGCCTGGAGTTATGAGGAAATGCCAGGATTGGATCCAATTGTGGCGATTCACAAATTGAAGATCCGACCAGAAGCTAAGTCGGTAAAGTAGCAACAACGAAGATTCCGCCTAGAGATCATGGAAGTCATAGAAGCCGAAATCAAAAACTTGATCTCGTCAGGCTTTATTCGCGAGGAACAGCACCCTGATTGAGTCGCAAATATAGTTCCCGTGAGTAAGAAAAATTGAAAAATCCGAGTCTGTATAGACTTTAGAGATTTGAATGAGGCTTGCCCCGAAGACGAATTCCCATTACCCATCACTGATATTATGATAGATAATACTTGTGGGTATGAGCGCATGACATTCATGGATGGATTCTCGAGATATAATCAAATAAAGATGTACCCCGCAGATGAGAAGCATACGTCCTTCAGGACACCACTCGGAGTATACTGCTATACAGTCATGCCCTTTGGCCTAAAGAACGCAGGTGCTACGTATCAACGTGCCATGCACGCAATTTTCCAAGAGCACCTCCGGAAAATAGTGGAGTGCTACGTAGATGACCTAGCAATTAAAAGCAGAAATAAAGAAGATCACTTAAAAGATTTGAAGACAATGTTCGACCTCATGAGGAAGCACCAGCTCAAGATGAATCCACCTAAGTCTTTCCTGGGGGTCTCTAGTGGCAAATTCCTCGGCTTTATCGTAACTTCGAAAGGAATACATCTTGATCCAGACAAAATCAAAGCTATCCAAGACATGCCACCTCCCCGTAACCTCAAAGAGTTAAGAGGGTTACAAGGCAGGCTGGCATACATTCGCAGATTTATATCAAATTTATCTGGTAAATATCAACCTTTCACCAGATTGATGAGGAAAGGAGTGTCATTCATCTGGGATGACGCATGCCAAAAGCTTTTGAAGAGATCAAACAATATCTCACGAAGCCACCAGTGCTCACGGCCCCAGTTTCGGAAGAGCCCTTCCAGCTATATGTAAGGGTTATGGACCATTCATTGGGCGCTTTACTAACACAGAAGAATGAGTCAAGCCACGAGCAAGCCATCTACTATCTCAGCAGAATGATGATTGGGGCGGAACACCGGTATAATCCTGTGCAAAAAGAATGTCTAGCGTTGGTGTTCGCAATACAGAAAATGCGACACTACTTAGTTGGACAAACTATCCACGTTGTATCGAGAGTTAACCCTCTAAGGATATTAATGACTAAACCCGGGTCATTAAACTCAAGACTATCCAATTGGGCTATTTTGCTATCACAATATGATATGCACTTCGTCCCACAGAAGTCTATCAAAAGACAAGCCGTGGCCGACTTCTTGGCCGAACATCCAGTCCCGGCATCCTCGAGGTTATATGAACAAATCCCAGGAGAGTTGGAGGAACGAGATTTAATTCCAGAAAATGATGGTTCGAGAATGCCTTCCTAATCGAATACAGTTTCGAAAGGTGTATGGCAACTTTTCTTTGATGGTGCCTCCCGAATGGGATCCAAAGGAAAGACGACAGCGGGGGTGGTAGTTGTTCTCGTCTCTCCTCATAACCACATCATTCCTCAAGCTTATTCATTGACAAGCTCGTGCTCCAACAACGTCGCGAAATACAACGCCCTCCTAATCAGCTTAAGAATAGCCAAACAACTGGGGGTCAAATATTTGGAGGCATATGGGGACTCTCAACTCGTTCTAAACCAAATAAAAGGGAAGTACGAAGTCAAACATGAAGACCTCCTGCCGTATTATCATGCGGTGATCAAGATCGCTAACGATTTCACGGGTTTCTATATCAGCCACATAAAGCGCCACCTCAATAGTTACGCGGATTCGCTAGCTTCCTTGGCTGCTACATTAGCCTTGCCCAAGTATACTAAAAGGCAAATTATGGTAAGCAGCAAGGAATTATTCTGTTCAAAGGGTGAGCTCAAAGAAAGAGCGAAAGAAAACGAAGCTGACGCTTATGCATCTAGCCTAGAGCCAAGGGATTGGCGTTTTCCTTATATAGACTATGTCCTTTACGGGATATTACCCAAAAATTCAAAAGAAGCCAAAGCCATTCAGAGAAGGGCCATCCGGTTCTACTACAATGCGGAACTTCAAACGTTGTACAGAAAATCCTACGACGGAGTTTTACTTCGCTGCCTTTCCAACCGCGAAGCTCAAAAGGTACTCGAAGAAGCTCACGCTGGCATCTGCGGAGCACACCAGCCAGGACCGAAACTATGGAATAGAATCCGAAGGATGGGTTATTATTGGCCTAAGATGATGATAGAAGCAGGCAACTACGCCAAGAAGTGTAGGGCCTGCCAAATACATACAGACTTTATACATCAAGCTCCAGAATATCTCTACCCGACGGCTACGTCATGGCCGTTTGAATAATGGGGTATGGACATCATAGGGCCAATTTCTCCGCCATCAACGAGAGGACATCGGTTCATTTTGGCCATAACTGATTACTTTTTAAAGTGGACTGAGGCCATCTCTCTGACCGAAGTAAAATCTTCAAATGTTATCAAGTTCATCAAGCACCATGTGCTTTATCACTTCGGGGTGCCTAGAAGAATAATTCACGACAACGGACCTCAATTCGTAAGCCAAGTGTATTCCAAATTCTGCAACAAATACAGGATCGAAGATGTGGCTTCATCACCATACTACCCTGCAGCCAATGGTCTAGTAGAAGCTTTCAATAAGACCATCATAAAACTTCTTAAGAAGTTTGTGTCATCCAATCAACGGGATTGGGACGAAAAGCTCGGAGAGTGTCTGTGGGCTTACCGAACCACAGTCCGAACTCCCACCAATGCCACTCCGTTCTCCTTGGTATATGAATCAGAAGCGATCTTACCTTTGGAGATCCAAATCCCTTCATTACGAGTCGCGTTAACAACAAGGATGACAGGAAAAGAAAAGTATCAGCAAAGGCTCCAGGAGTTAGAAGCCTTGGATGACAAACACCTAGAAGCACAACAGAGCATCGAGCTATACCAGGCGCGGATCTCCAGAACCTTTAACAAGAAGGCTAAGTGAAGGACTTTTAAGAAAAGTGATCTAGTCCTATCAGTTAGAAGACCAATCATAACAAGCCAGAAGCTTAGGAGAAAGTTCCAGCCAAAGTGGGAGGGACCCTTCGTCATTGATATGGTCTACTCCAACGGGGCGTATCGGGTGACAAAGCCTAATGGTGATAAGATCCTAATGCCAATCAACGGCAAGTTCTTGAAGAAATATTATCCTTAGCGAAATTATAGAACACCAGCTACAATATGGCCTGGGCAGTTCTATGTTAGTCACGAACGAATAATTTCTCTGTAATCAGAACTTCGTCAATGAAAGTTCTCGGTTCCGGACTAAAAAGCCTTTAGTTCGCTAACCAGATGTGTCTTTTATCAAATTTGCCAAGTTAAATATTACCTCTGGCGAACCAGATTTTTCTTTTTTCCAAAATTTGCCAAGTTAAACATTACCTCTGGCGAACCAGATTTTCCTTTTTCCAAAATTTGCCAAGTTAAATATTACCTCTGGCGAACCAAATTTTCCTTTTTCCAAAATTTACCAAGTTAAATATTACCTCTAGCGAACCAGATTTTCCTTTTTCCAAAATTTGCCAAGTTAAACATTACCTCTGGCGAACCAGATTTTTCTTTTTCCAAAATTTGCCAAGTTAAAAATTACCTCTGGCGAACCAAATTTTCGTGTCCATCAAATTTGCCAAATCAATAACACATTTGGCGAATCAACAAGGAAGTTCGTTCATTCATAGTAATTTTGGGTACTTAGAAAATTCTGATCCATTTCGAAATTATCAAGTTAACAGTTCCTCTCGTAATCAACATCATAATCATCCTTCAGATACTCTCAGTTACGTAGAAAAAAAACTTCTTTATTCATCATCAGAACAAAATTACAGAGAATTTTCTAAGTGCTATACAGCCAATAAGAGTAATACAAATCAAAAAAAAAGAGGAAACTTACTTCTGTAACCGTCTCTTTCGGCATGGTTCAGATGAAAAACGTTTGCTTCTGCAGGCCCTTCTTCTGGAATGACAGACTTGCTCCTGTAACTGCCTCTTTTGGCATGGTTCAAATTAAAAAAGTTTGCTCCCTGGCCTCCACTTCCAATTTGCTCTTGTAGCCTCCTTTTTTTTTAGGATGGCTTAAAAAGCATAATCTTGTTTCTTCTTTCCGACCACAGTCAGGAACCTCCTGGTTAGTTCTCCCAGGGATGATACCAGTGAATTGATTAGTTCAAAACTGGGCATACCGAATGCAAACCCCGGCTATATAGCTGACGGGTTGCGCTAGTTCAAGGTCCTGGTCATTAGTACCCCAACCTTGTGGGATACTAGGAAATAAGAAAAATAATACCCCAGACCCGAAATCTTTTCTCTCATGTAAGATACATGAGACCTTCCAAGCCCCTTGAGGCATTGGAAGCAATTACGAGCCCATCGGGTCTGGGCCATTGTTAAGGAGAATGACTACGGTTATCTCCTGCAGCCGAAACAAATCCTTGTTAAAAGGAAAGAAAAAAGAAGGAAGAGAAAGGTATAAATCAGAAAAAGATGCATACCTTAATTAAGGAAAATGACTGTAGTACCCAAAAAAAAATTTTAAAAAAAAAATTGCTAAGTGGGCACACCCGCGAGTTGCACCCGCGGGTTGCCACCCGCGGGTGGCAACACGCGGGGGCGATCCCGCGGGTTTTTTTTCGTTGTTTTCCGTTGTTTTATTTCCTATTTTATTTTCCTGATATCCCGTGATCCGCTTTTTCAGGAGGAATCGAGCCGGATTTCAAGTCTCTTCGGTCTATAAAATGCAGAAATTTAACCGGAGAGGGGACTTTTGATTTTTGGATTCTTGGACTTTGGAAAGATTTCGGGCGAGCTCTGAGATCAAAGAAAGGAGCAGAGCCATCTCTTCCAGTCGGACGGTCAACGGAGGCATCAACGAGACTCCATCGCCACCCGAACCCACGAAAAAAAGGGAATAAATTAATATTCCCGTTCTTGTAATTCCTCGGAATTTTTTTGTAATCTCAAATCTTCATTGTGATCAAATAATTTTGCAATGGAATCAAAGATTCAATTTTCGGGCAAACAAGAACTGGCGACCACAGTGGGAGTCCCTCTATTTACAACAGAGAATCTGGTGGCGCAGTCCGACCGGGTGCCGATTGGCTCAATGGTTGAGACGCTGGTCATAGAAGTTGACCAGCAAAAATATGAGGAGTTTCTTTCCTCCTCTGATTCGGAGCCTAGGCGTCATCGCCGGGTGACGATGAAAAAAGGTGAGGCGTCATCGTCCACCGGAAATCAAAAGGCGTCATCGCCTATGAAAATTTACGATGCGTCATCGCCCGTTGAAACGAGGCGTTATCGCCCGTTCCAAAGTCAAGCCAAAAGTCAAACCAGTCCCTGACCCGCTCTCAGAAGAGAAACCTGAGGCGTAAGGCACAGCGGGCCCGCCTCAACAGTGCCTCTGGAAAATTACGGTCAGAAAATCTAGATTAGGAAACATCGGAAAGAAAAAATTCTAAAAATGAAAATCTGCAGGCGGAACTGCGGGTTGCACCGCATGGGGGCAACCCCGCGGTTGCAACCGCGGGTGCAAACCCGCGGTTCCAACCGCGGGTTGCACCCCGCGGGTGCAACCCCGCGGTTGCACCCCGCGGGTGCAACCCCGCGGTTGCAACCGCGGGTGCAAACCCGCGGTTACAACCGCGGGTTGCACCCCGCGGGTGCAACCCCGCGGTCGCAACCGCGGGTGCAAACCCGCGGTTCCAACCGCGGGTTGCACACCGCAAGTTGCAACCAGTGGGTTGCACTCCGCAGGAAAAATCAAGGGTTGGTTCTGGTGTCTATTCGGGCACACGCGCAGTGAGCACACAGCGCACATCTAACTTTTTGGTTACTCTCCCAGGTGTACCATCCCGTTCCTCTACAAACAAATATAAGGATGTGCTCATGAACTCACCTGAGGATAGGTCTTCAAATTTCTCTTCGGATGAACATATTCATAATAGAATCCTCCAGATCCCGAAGAACAAGTCAAATGCGTGCGAGGCCCGCACAACTGCGCAGGCCAGCACACACTCCAGAAGAATCCGCAGAAGGGTTGGAGAACAATCTAATGCTGGAAAAGAGCTCAGCCCTGAAATATTACAAACTCTCCAGTATTATGAACCAAATTTGAGACGCAAAATACGTCAAGATGCAAATAGAGAGGAGAAGATACCTCAAGACTTGAGAGAATTCCTCAATTGGAAGAAGAACTCTGCACAGAATACTCCTCAATGCCAATGCGAACAGTTAATCTCAACTGTTCTATCAAACTGCGAGTGCCATCCGAGCCGGTCCGTTTTTGAGCGGATCACCGAATCCAAAGGAATACGGACAATAAAGAGGGTGTGCTCTGGAACCGATCTACCTGCTGCCTCATCAAATATGGTTAATAAAGGCAAAAAGGTGGTCGGAAACAACCTTTCGGATAAGGAAATTACTCCAGGGTCAAAAGGAGTTTCTATCGAACCAGAGGGCGCGCTTCTAGAAGAAGTCTCTGAAAGGCTTGAGAGACAAGAAAAACGTCTCGAACAGCACGGGGAGACCACAGAAGAAATGAAACAACTTTTGATTGAGTTGCTGGCTCAAACTAGAAAGAACCAATCATCGCCATCCATTTCTAGTCGGCAGAAAGGAAAACGGCCTGTCCAAATAAATGAAGACAGCGAAGACGAAGATGAAGAAGTGTCTCCTCATTCAAGAGAGGAAGAGGAAGTGAAAGTTATCCTCAATCCTCATGCAGAGAAAATAGAGAAGATGGAGAACCAATTACAAGCTCTTCTTCATCGCAAAAAGCTACAAGAGGTGGGGGTAGTCCGTCCATATCCCGTAGAATGGGAGACCGTACCCTATCCTGCAAAATATAAACCGTTGAATCTTCAATCATTCGACGGTAAAAGTTCACCGCAGCAACACATCTTCTATTTCCTCTCACAGACAGGACATCTCATGGGGAATGATCCAACTATGACTAGGATATTTGCGAGCACTTTACGGGGGCCCGCATTTACCTGGTTTATGCAACTTCTCCAGGGAACAATTAAATCTTGGGCTGATGTAGAACGTGAGTTCCTAGCCCGATTCTTTGAAGATGATACAGAAGTCTCCATATTATCTTTGCTAGCAGCGAAGCAAGAAGAAGGCGAAACGGTCAAAACTTATGTCGAGCGGTTCCGAGAACTTTCCGTTCGATGCCCACATGGCATGACGCAGGGTACGCTTGTGGAAACCTGCAGACATAACTTGTTGACTGATATCTTAGACAAGATGGGTTCGGTCGAATCCAAGTCATGGAAGGATCTGCTTAAGCAGGGCGAACAGGCCGAAGAAATGCTTCGACGTCTCGAAATGCAACAGTCTGCAACCGGAGACGGTGCAAACGAATCTCCATTCCATTTTTCCCGTTCAAAAGGGAAAGATATAACGGCAATGGCGGTAGAAAGTACACTGAAGCAGAAACCATGGCCAACTACAAGCAACACAGCAAAGTCGCCCAGAATTCAAAAGCAGTATTCGTTCAAGGATGAGCATACTACTACTATGTTTAATCTGCTCACCAAACGCAAGATGCTTAAATTGCCGGAGAGCAAGAGACCTGAAGAAGTAGGGAAAACTAATGATCCGAATTACTGCCTGTACCATCGGATTGTAGGTCACCCCACAAAAAATTGTTTTATCCTAAAAGATAAAATTCAAGCGTTGATTGACGCTGGAGCAGTTCAGCTCAAAGCTGAACAAAAAAGGAGTTAGAGCTAACTCCGACACATTTAATGTGTGAGGTCTAAAGGTACCACTTGGGCTCACAACAATTCCTAAAAAATGGGCTCAAGGCGGTTAATTTAAACCCCCATATATATATATATATATATATATATATATATATATATATATATATATATATATATATATATATATATATATATATATATATATATATATATATATATATATATATATATATATAAATGAATTACCCAACGCCGACAAGGCTACGGGAAGAGAATAAATTTCTCGCCAACCCCACCATGCTGGGGTGAAAAGCATGAATTACCCAACGCCGACAAGGCTACAGGAAGAGAATAAATTTCTCGCCAACCCCACCATGCTGGGGGTAAAAAGCATGAATCACCCAACGCCGACAAGGCTACGGGGAGAGAATAAATTTCTCGTCAATCCTACCATACTGGGGGTAAAAGTATGAATTGCCCAACGCCGCTAAGGCAAAGGGAAGAGGAAAAGTTTGGTATTTAAACTCAAACGAAACTCTCGACAACTCACTATGCTGAGGATAATAGCATGGCTAGCCCAACTCAAACGGTAGTTGGTAAAGGCAAAATCAAACCCGTTGATAGCTGGGGGTTTGCTAAAAATCCCACGACAAATCTGTCACAACAGTATTCTTATCCGAATATAAGAATACATCACTGCCCTAAGCTGCTAAGGCAAAAGAAAGAGGAAAAGTTTGGTATTTAAGCCCAAACGAAATTCTTGACAGCTCACCATGCTGAGGGGAATAGCATGGCTAGCCCAACTCAAACGGTAGTTGGTAAAGGCTAATCAAATCCGTTGATAGCTGGGGGTTTGCTAAAAATCATAATCAGATAAATCTCCTGTCACGTTAAGATTTCACCTCTGACAGCAAAACTTTTCTTGTCATTTTGCTCTAACAGAGCAAGCGACACTCCAAAATATTTATCAAGTTAAAATCATACCTCTGACATCATAATTCAAAATCAAAAGAGATAAAATCCTAATTAAATCGATCCCCTGTCACGTTAAGATTTCACCTCTGACAGAAAAGAAAATTCACACTTCATCAAGTCCAACATTACAACCTCTGATGAACGTGCTTTTGATATCGTTAAGTTGAAAATCACCTCTGACAAAAATCATCTCCCTATCAAGTTAACAGTTACCTCTGATAATCCGATTCCAAAACTAAATACGCTAACCGTCACCTCTGTTTAGTCAGCTTGTCCCTATCACGACCAGATCCTCTGAATAGGTTAAGCTCCAAGACACGTTTAATGTCAGCTCTGTTTTTTCCTGATTCGTCATACTAGATGTCACTGAACGGTTAGGATTAAAATAAGCACGTTAATATTATACCTCTGCTTGACCTACAATAAGCACGTTAACATTATAGCTCTGCTTGTCATCTAATGAGTACGTTAAAATCATACCTCTGCTTGTTATGGAATAAATAAATATATTAACAGTTATATCTATCGACCAAATCTTTTAAAAGGTCTATAACCAAAATTAAAGAATCCAAAGTATTTCGAAATTCAGTACGGTTCAATATAGAACTTAGAAAACTTTGGAGGGGGTTATGTAGATACCAAAAAAAAAAAATTGCTAAGTGGGCACACCCACGGGTTGCACCCGCGGGAACACCCGCGGGTTGTTTTTCGTTGTTTTCCGTTGTTTTATTTCCTATTTTATTTTCCTGATATCCCGTGATCCGCTTTTTCAGGAGGAATCGAGCCGGATTTCAAGTCTCTTCGGTCTATAAAATGCAGAAATTTAACCGGAGAGGGGACTTTTGATTTTTGGATTCTTGAACTTTGGGAAGATTTCGGGCGAGCTCTGAGATCAAAGAAAGGAGCAGAGCCATCTCTTCCAGTCGGACGGTCAACGGAGGCATCAACGAGACTCCATCGTCACCCGAACCCACGAAAAAAAGGGAATAAATTAATATTCCCGTTCTTGTAATTCCTCGGAATTTTTTTGTAATCTCAAATCTTCGTTGTAATCAAATAATTTTGCAATGGAATCAAAGATTCAATTTTCGGGCAAACAATGACTATGGTCAAAAGGACCTTATCGGTGAGACACCCGGCTGGATCTATGCAGTCTGGAGGCCTTGTGACATGCCAACTCTTATCCATCACTTCGGTTGAAGAAGAAGAAGACATAGCTGCGCCGGTGGATCGACTACAGAAGAGAGAAAGAGAAGAGTCAAGAAGAAATTTTCTCACGGCTGAATGATCCTTCATTGAAGAAAGCATGTGCCTTATATAGGCAAGTTGCTAACTGTGACCTCCAGTTTAGAAGAGATAAGACCAATATCTTCGGTCAAGATCTTCAGTTCAGATCTCAACAGAATTTATGGTTGTTGCATGGGACGTTTAGATATTGCAACCCGAAAATCTCGTCATTAGTAGAGGCATGCAACGCTTGGAATTCCACGACCAAACGGCTGTATCTCACGGCTCGCAGAAGTCTCTACAAATTCTAAGAAAAAATCTACAGTCCGTTTCGCAAGCTTTTAGACGAAGCATCGCAGACCAGAATTCCGGAACCCGGGTCGCGGGTCAGATATGGATAAGTGTAAATCTGCGAACCCCTAAAAATTCACGTGACTTGAGAAAGTCGCGTAACAAATATACAGACACCAGAGTCTTACGATGGTTCGCAAACTTCAGACAAAACGTGGCAAGTTCGTTACAAATCTTTGAAGAACAATTGCAAAATCATGCCTCGGAAGACCAAAATGAAGTTCTCCATAAAACGACAAGGGAACTATTACAACAGACAAAAAAAAAGAAAAGAAAGAGGAACCTAAAGCAGTGTACACAAAAGTTCTACAACTCAATGGTTCAAGAGAACTTTTATTTTCTCCTCTGCGTCATCTATGTCTTGCTGAAGGACCTCATAAGCTTGAACAGTAGCTTGGCGACGCAGTTCTTCGTCACTAGCGATAACGTTCTGCGCTGCAGCAGCCTCCAGCGAATCCAATGCATATTGCACCGCCTGGAGATCCCTGGATATATTGTCCCTCTGATGCGATAAATCGGCCAGATTCCTCACTGACTCCTCACGCTCCTTGGTGATCTTGGCTAGGAAAGCTTGGGCTTTGGCAATGGCTTGATCATGGCCCTTGACAACTGAAGCAGCGGCTTCCACTTGAAGAACCAGAGACTCGCGGTCTGATTGACCCTTTTCTAAAGAGGCCTTGCAAACATCTACAATCTCTCGAGTCTCCTTCTGGAACTTAAGTTGTTCCTCTCTCAGCTTCTGAAAGATGATTTCCACTGTCTCAGACTTATCAGCACTTCTGGTTTTCGACAGAGATTCAGCATGCCTTTGAAGCTGTGTTATCATAAGCCTAAAAGGAGCAGCTCTATTCTCTCCACCAATGCTAACAATACCAGTTAGATAAATGTTGAGAACATTGGCGATCAAAGCAAAAGGAACCCCAGCAGTCCAGAAACTGTAGGAAAGTCTCCACCGTGTCCTTCAGCAAATCACTCTCAAGTATGTCGACCTCTGCATGAGAAGGAGTAATACTGGATGAGGCAGAAGCGGGTTGATCCGCAACAGGAGGAATGACACCTCTGGAGATTTCCACGGAACTACCAATCACAGTCTCCTAAACTACAGCCTCAGTTGTAGCCGAAACCGTAGACATGGCAGCCGAGGGAATTACTGCTTCTAAAGGGTCAACCGCGGCGGTAGTAACTTCAGTCGCTCCACCAGTGTCGGCTCCCGCGATAGTATTGTTTGGTGAAGCCACCTTCGCACCCTCCAAGTCCGGAGTCAAAACTAGAGCTAGCAAAAAAAAAAAAGAGAAGAAAAGAAAATTTGACAGTTAAGTATTATAGTATCATTTGATAAGATAACGTAATTGCTGAAGAAAAAAGATGAAGATCTGAAGGTTGGACGCTGGATTCTCCAAGTCCGTACACTTCAGGACCAAATACTCCGGGTCCATATACTTCGGCTCGAACTTCCTCACTCAAAAAGACATATTTACCATGATCTGAAGGAGGAGTAGAAGAGCGGAAATTATCACTACTGGCGTCATCATCGTCGCCCCATTCATCTTTATCTTTCGAAGGGGGTGCTGCCTTTGGAGAGTCTGGTGCGCGGGTCTCCCCTATGATTTGCACTTCATCAGCAGTGTCCTGAGCAACAGGAATCACAGAGTCTTCTTGTAAAGCCGAAGGAGCACCAACTTCAACGTCGGCCTAGACAATAGGAGGAATGGAACCCTCTCGAGTAACAGGAGTAGGATCACTGCAGAAAACAGGTCCTTGACTCCGACGCCTCTTAAGAGAATGGAGAATTAAAGATGAGTCATCTTCCTCCTCCTCAGATTCCTCAACGGGGGACTCAGAAACCAGAGTGAGTGTTGCAGTTCCTGTCCCAGACAAGGTGCTCTGCGAATCAGTTCTCTGCGGAATGGTAGGCAAGTCGCTAAGACTCCTTAATCTCTTCCGCTTATGCGAAGATTTCTCGGGAGAAGACGGCAACAGGGGAGAAGTCTTCCTCGACGTCGGATCAGGAGAAGTATCAAGAACAGCAGCCGAACCGGTGCACCAGTGTCATCTTCCTTTCGTTCTGATTCATCAGACGCACTGTCCCCCTTGAAGTCCTCCATTCCAGCCACTTTTGTGCTGCCAGCCTTCTTTTTCTGGGTATACCAGGATCTGATCTCCCGCAGACTGGTATGGTGTACGTTGAAATTCTGAGGAGCGGAGTTAGCATCCGCAAACCATTTACAAAAGCAGAAGCTCGTACTCGAATTCGGAGTTTTGAGCGGAAGATCAAATTTGGTTTGAGTTCCACTTGCGACAAAGTGAAACCAAGCTCGAGCCCCCTCAAGAACATTCCCAACAAAGCTTAATTCTCTATTAGGATTGCCAACGTAAAACTGATCATACCCAAACTGTCGGGCAAAGCGACTTGGGTAGTAAACTTCTATATAGCAAAGGTTCCCCAAACGAAGAACCAAATGTCCGGGGCGGATGTTTATTAACCACCAGAAACATCCCAAGGATAGGGTGGTAAATCTATCAACGCCAGCAGCGTCCACAAATTCTTCCCTGTATCCAGCATTCGGGAAGAATAGGAAACATCTGAACAACTCAAAAGTTGAGAAATAACGAAGGGTTTTGCGGATCGAGGCCATGTAGCCTCCCTTCCACTGCGACCTCTCATAGTGTTGCACTTTGGGAGCACTTAAATCAATCTGCGAGTCTGCAAGACTCATCAAAGAAGGGCAATGTAGAACCAGCCAAGCCATCAAATAAGTATAAGGGAGTTCTACACGCAGATTGGGAGTCTTAATGACCGGATCACCTTTCTTCCTTTGCTCCTTCTTCACCTGACAGAATTTGTCAGATAATCTTCTCAGTCCGCTCTGGATGCTGCAAACCATCGCAGGCAACAAACTGAGCCACCTACCAAATGCTAGTAGGACGGCTGGGTATGCGGCTCTAATGGTTATGTTTTCCTGTGAAAGAATAACACACTTCTTCAGCCATACCATTAAAAAGCCCGCCAAGAAGGCAGGATCAGATAAAGACTGGAGAGCCTGATAATGGAAACTTTCAAAGGACGTTCTAGCTTTGAAGACGTCCTCGTCAGATTCAACGACATAAGCATCTGTCCCGAAACTGGCGATTCTTCTCTCAACTTCCTTTTCAGAAACTGGAGGAAGGCGAGTAAAGTTGAGACTACCCTTAGAAAAATTGGGCAGAAAATACTGCAGCTACTCTTTAGCTTCAAATTACGAGTGCCAGAGGTGTGAGTGCAAATATGGTAATGACAGAGCAATTTCCAGTAAGTATTATAAATCAAAGGGCCCCGAGTCTTCAACAGATGGAGTTTTTCCCGATAGGGACATACTCTTCATACGGGATGTCGCCCATGGGTAAGTCCGAAATTTCATACATTTCATGAAGGGCAAAACCCAACTCGCCACGAGGGCTAAACACTGTACAAGTATCAGGATTGTACAATTCCAGTAAAGGAAAAAAATAAAATCTACTAACAGGAATACCGTGCTGAACAGCCCTAATAGCACGATATAGCCCCACATAATGAAGCTGACACCTGAAGGTTTTAAGAAGAAGTCAGTCAAAACTGCCCACTCTCCTTTTAAAGAGCAGTGAACCCATCCAGGGGGACGAAAATCCTGAACAGGAAACTCTCCTTGCTCATTGGTAAATCGGTGCAGGAAAGTCTGCGCAATTATGGGAACCTCGCCTCTGGGGAGGTCATGTTTAAGCAATCCCGGCAGCAATCCGCGAAAGCTCTTCCCACTACCACGAGGAAAAGCACCTTGAGCAGTGAAGCCCCCCAACAAAACACCGTCTTGTGGCCGGTTTATGTGCCAGTCCATTCGCCTGGGCACAGAAAGGGACTGAAAGAATAAAAATGGATAAGATCTCTCCATATTGGGGAGAAACAAATGGCGACCTTCAATTTGGGGAAGCCACTCGTAATCGCCGTCTTCCAAACCACTATCGGGCATTGAAATATTGTCCCCAAACAAAAAGACAGGTTTAAGCAACGGAGACTGATTGTCTCCTTCAAAAAATACATTGGTCATCAACACTCGCAATGTTGAGCGAGAAGGGTGGAGAATCTTATCTTCTCTCTCGTGGCTGTCCGATGTTGTGCAAGGTGGGAAGACATGACCGAATCTGAACTCTTTCTCCCCGTCATAGCCATCAGAGTA
>JAYEPQ010000011.1:44377565-44462565 GCA_036321105.1 Dracaena cambodiana
AAAGGATCTCCGACAAGCTCCGCAGCCTCGGCTACCTCGAATCAAACCCTAACCCTAATTTCCAGCCCGCCCCCGGCCCTGGCACCGCCGGCGAGATCTTCATCCCGACCCCGCTGGAGCTCCCCAAGCACCGCGTCGGCCACACCATTGATTCAAGCTGGAGCACCCCCGAGAGTCCCGTCCCCGAGCCGGGCTCCGGACTCACCAGATTCAGGGAGCTATGGCGGAAGGGGAAGGAGGATCGCAGGAGACGAATGAAGGAGGAGAAGAAGGAGAAGATGCCGATGCTGGCGGAGCTGTTGATTGCGAGGGAGGAGCTGAAGAGGCTGAGGAGTATTGGAATTAGGCTGGTCAAGACGCTGAAGGTCGGCAAGGCTGGGATTACGGAAGGGATTGTGAATGGGATCCATGAGAGGTGGCGGAGGTCGGAGCTTGTGAAGATTAAGTGCAAGGATTTGTGTTGGTTGAATATGAAGAGGACCCATGAGATCTTGGAGGTAATTTGATTTGAAAAATTCGACGTAAACTTTTGCTTTTTTATCAGTAAATTGATGCAAAGTAGTTCCACCACCGGTGAAATTTGGGGATGGCAGCATTATTATAGATCCTACTCCATTGTGGAATTGCATGCATACATTTAATAATTTAAACCTTCACTTCAATAGTCACATATAGACTCGTATATTGGACACAAATATGGTATTCAATTTTTAGAATTTATGACGTTTTCAGTGTCATGCCCTTATCGGAGTTCCCGTCCTTGCAACATAGGTTAATCAATTTCTTTTAACCGAAGATGAGCTTATTAGGCATAGACAAAAGTAAGACCTGTTGTGTATGTTTGTTCCTTAGGATGCTTGATGGGAACAGAAAAAATGATATTTTCTAAGGTAGAAAGGTGGAGTGAGATTTAAAAGTAGAGAATTTGGAATTAACATGATGGAAATGGAAGGGAATATGTGAAATTTAAGTATGTTGAAGGTATGAGAAGTTAGGTGTAGTCCACGTTATTGATCAAGAAATATTTAAAGGTACGTAATTTTGCTATCTAGTATCAATCACTTAATCATGACACTGATGTTGAAGAGAATTTGTTTATGGAAACAAAAAACAGGATTTTTGAAGTGGGGAGGTGCTTTTGGAGTATTATGTGGGGAGGTGCTTTTGGAGTATTATGTGATCGTAAAATATCCATGAAATTAGGTGGAAAACTTTAGAAGAGGCTATATGACCAGCCATCCTTTGCTTTGAGGAACTTAGTGATGTTTGAAAGTTAAGAAAGAAGATGTTCTTAAGATGAACATAGCTAAATTGGCAATGTTATGATGGATGACTATCAATCTATGGAGCATGGACAATTCACAATAATCGGATACGTAATGGATACTAACACTTGTCGGTACGTATTGGATACCTAACATGAATTGGATTTTAAGAATAAAAAAACTTGAGTTGTATTTGCTTTCAAAAAGTCATATAGATATGTATGAGGCTCTGTTTGCACTTAAAAGTCACAAAGATCATATTTGAGCATTGTAGAGTCATACATAGCCTAAAAGATAAAAAATTCTTTTGACGTAAAAGTGATGCTAAGCTAATATCTCACGAAAATGTTTTGCAAAAATAGAATTTTCAAATATTTTATTCAAGTAGTAGTACATTGGATTGAATTCGGGTTTGTTTCATTAATATAATTATTTCATTAGGATTCATGTTTTAAATTATTGTTTTTTTTTATTTCTTTCCACTTCAAAAAATGATACTTTTAACAATTATGAGTTTTAATACGTATTATATATATTATATGCATAAATACACGCATATGTTTTGTCAATGTGTCCCTGCATTTCCATGTCCGACTCTTTTAGGTTTTTGCCATGTCCACGTGTCTGTATCGTATTTTATTTGTGTCCCATATCCATACTTCATAGTTATCAATAAACTAAAAGGTTGAATAGAAATGCACCATTGGAGCCGTTGGGGCTCATAGTACAAGTTCACATTTCACCACCCATTGCTTACCCATCATGCATTACTTCCACTAACTTCACTAACACCACTATTCACCATTATGCCATTATCATCAGGTCTCATATGGTTGTTGACAGTTAACAAGTTGCCATGGTCAGTAGCTTTGTTATCTGTTCTAATCTATGTAGCTATTGGTACGAATTTTCTTAGCACACTCCCAAATACAGGAGATCGTATTCGGTGCCTGGGGCAAAATCATAGTTCCAAATAAAACAATAAAATAAAATAATTTAAGAGTTAAGAATAAAGAGGGAGTAGTTAACGAATAATTGATCGAGACAAGCAAGCAGGGGATTAGAGAATAATATCTTATGCCTTTCTTGGTGGGCTAAAATGATTTTTTATTTAACTTAGTTAAATTAGGACACTTAGCCTAATCTAATTGGAATATTTTATCGTTTTAGTTGTGCGTATGAATGCAGTTTTCAAGGCTTATTTCACATTATCTTGGTTCCAAACCCTACATAAATATGTATAAACATTTATTAACCTAAATCTCAACCCAAGTTGGAATTTGAAGTATAAATACAATATATCATGAAAATCATAAAATTGCTGCATAAAAATGGATTATGAATGAATAAAATAGCTAGAAATATATACTTTTCACTCGTAATCAACTACCATCATCATATATGCGCCTTTATTCTTAAAATTATCTCTTTATCATTCACCCACCATTGACTACCATTTATCTTGTAGCTACATCTATTGTGCCATCCAATGATTTACATCTACAATTTTTATCCATGGATGGTCTCTTCCGACCTTTGTAGCATCTATCATTGTTCCCACTTTCTTGGTGCCTTCCTATAGAGTGTCTCTGTAGGATGGCTTCATTATATTAGTAATATTCACTTTGGGACTTATTGATCTTCTATAATATCTTCCTCCATTTTCTTAACAGGTTTCTTATGGTTAAAATGAATGGAGGAGCTAAGTCTATTGCTTTTGAGAAACTCTATGCTTTGAAGCATTTGCAGTTAATTGTCTGGTGCATCTTAAAATTTAAAAACATCCAAATTCGCAAGATCAGACATGAAGTTGAGTGTCTTTCTCTTTAAGTGCAAGTCATGGCTACTCTAGAATGCTAGATAATATTGGTTAAGGGTGGGCTATATGGAAAGTCATTTTGGTTCTAATTTTTTTTTTTAGTTTAGCTATCAAATTGAATTAGTTAAAGTTGCAAAATCTTGAATGATGTCAAGATCTTGAGCAATCTTAAGAGCTTAGAAAGATAATAAAAGGTTTTAAGATCTAATCATGATAGAAAGTTTGAATACGGTAGACATAAGTTTTTGATGAGGAGAGTATTGAGAAATTATCTTACAGTGTTATCCCCTGTTTGACGTAATCTTCTTTACCTTTTTTTCAAAGATATATATATATATATATATATATATATATATATATATATATATATATATATATATATATATATATATATATATATATATATATAACAAACCAATCTTTCTGGCAGATCGCCCCACATGTTCTGCAGTTGCTTCAACAGCATACCAAGAAAGACGAGGCCAACCGAGTGATTTTCGGGAGAACAAAGTGGATTTATGGGCAAATTCTGGCATGAGAGGACCAATGAGACAGAACATTGTTGGATGCATTCCTTTGCGAAAAGGGGTGAAGAGTCTTTGGTTAGTAATCTCGTACTCTCGATCGGCTCGAATCACTACGTTATCAGTGCGGTTGAAAAGGAAGCACGTCTGCTTCAATCAAAGCAGACACACCCGAAGAGAAGCAACACACGTCTCTACCCGACTTAACTCGACTCCGATGATAATGTTGTGGATAGATAGCGCCTTTTGATGCATCCTTACGCATTTAATCTCTTAATTGTCGAATGTGTTTACTGATTTGGATGAATGGCTTGAGTCAAGACCAACATCTAGCCTGAGCTTTCAATAAATAACTTGCCAAAAGCGGTTTTTGGCAAGTCAGCATCAAGCGGTGAAAAGGGAAACTAGATCTCGGTGCGTATACGACGTGCTTCAATTGTCCCTAGAAGTAGGAATGCCCTCATAAAGGCATTCGAAGAACCATCTCAATATGCTGAGGTGGTACACGAGACCGGGGTTACAGATCTCTAAGACTATCATCGATTCAACAGAGCAGAACGACTATAAAATGAAGTTGAGTTAGAAAGCCGAAAGAAAGGCGAGCAAGCCGTTCGAGATACCTCCGGTTTTAGAGCTGGCACTGAAGAAAGCGGCCAAGCCTAATCAACAAGAGGAAAAATATATATATATATATATATATATATATATTATACATATATGTATGTATGTATGTATATATAGAGAGAGATAGAATAATAGGAAATGTGCAGATAGCTCACGTAAGTTATTTGAGCTGCAGTGTATTTCCACTTCTCCGATAATTGGATTTGAATCAGATTTCGGATCAATTTATATTGATTGACTGTCTTCATGATGTTGGTGCTAGCAAATACCACTGTTTTTGGTTTTGGATCTTCCAAATCATTTCCGCAATGGACCTGAGCTGAAGAAAAACTAAATCTCCTATAATACACAAGTTCTGGCTTGGTTATTGATAGAGTGAATAGATCAACCATTTCTTGAAATCTCTCTTTTTTTAATTTTAAATCGTAGTGTAACGTGTATCCCCCTTTGTTCCGATCATGAAGTAGATGAAATAAATCCAAAATTAAATTTTTGTTCAAGAATAAAATCTTATTGGGATTGTCCATATGTGGTTCATTCTTCGAAGCCATCTCACATTCTAGATCTAATGAAATAGGATGGATTGAGACAATTTTTTGGAAATACGTAATTATTTTGAATATATCAACCATTTCTTTATTTTTTGATCGCCTGAGAGGGACAAAAGAAATATCTTGTTTTTTCTTCCAAAATTTTTAATCTCTAGTGAACCTCTCGGTACAATTTGAACCCAGATGAAGTTCTGACCATCTGTAGAGGTAAAAGAACGAATTGATCTTGTAGGATTGCTAAGAAATTCTTCAATTTCTTTCGGAAGAGATGTTTATTCATCTGCTTCTCACGTTTTGTGAATATATTTAGAATATATTTCCTAATATATTTCTATTCTATTTCTAAAACATATAGAAATTTTCTTTTTATAATAATATTGATAATAATAAGATTTTTTTTAGATTTTTGCATTGTGATATCAACTCTCTAGGGTTCACTTATTCCTAATTTATTAGGTTCTAGTTTGGTTTGGCCTTTCATCAAATAGATACAAAATTAACGATTTTAATTCAATACAATATTTTGTATCTACTTTATGCAACAGCGAATGATCTCTAAAATCTATGAAATTTGATCAGGTGAAGATCATAATTCCAAAAAAAATTTTAATAAAAGTTAGTGGAATTAATAGTTTTTCGTCACTGGCTTACGTAACTTATCTAAACTGGCGGCTCATATAAGTAATCCCATATATGTGTGTGTGTGTGTGTGTGTGCACGCACATGCGCGTAGAGTAAAGTATGCCAGATCCTTCCTGTCACGCCCTGCTCCCGATATACTATATATGAGCACGTGTAGCAGGTACCGGCAGCATATTCGTTTTGAATATGCTAAAGCCTCAATTATAATATCACAGCTATAAAGAATAATTACACGTAGATAAATAAACTGATATTCATTAAGCCATAAAGTTTAATACATAAAAACAGAAGGACGATTCTGGATAATTTAAGATAATATCCATTAAGGAATGATAAGTTTAAACACATGAAAAGACTATTTTAATACAACTAAGTACATGATAACTACTGATTTTCGCTCACTTCAGCAAATACTCCATGTCTTTCACAGTATGATCAACAGGGTTCAACTTAGTCACTGGATATGAATATCCAGATCGTCAGATAGCGACCAACACAATAAATACAGAAAAAAAATGTGATGTAATAATTATATCTAATATGGTAATAATGTAAGTCTTAGAAAAACATTAAATTCATAATTAACGATAATATTAAGTGACATAGGTTAAAGCAAATATCTTTTAGTATGGTCACAATTATAGCAAGTTTATTTAGGATGTCATGTAATTGGAAAAACTAACTGATGGGATACCACTGCTTCGATTGTTTCCTGTACAGACTCAGGAAATGGTCACATGAATTATCCGGTGCTGAATCGGATCTGCCGTCAGGCAAACATGAATTATAATCATGTATGATCCAGCAAATCATCACGCACGTGTGCGAAATATTCAGTTATACAACTTAACAAGTTTACAGCCGAAACAGAGTATATTTCCATCATTCAGTTTCTCCTCCAACCCAGTGTCATTGAAGTATAGTACATGCAGGTCTAAATTCTGGTTTTCATAACTTGTATATTGAATTTCGGGTACAATATTTCAATTAGATTTTGTTAATTTGTTAACAATATAATTTATAGAGTCCGTTCGGTTTATATTTTATTCAATAAATTACAATTGATTATATCATGGATTTACTAATTTGAGATATCATACAGATATTGGTCAGGCCAGTGTATGGATGCTGGGAGGTTTTCCGTGCATTGCACGTTCCTTAATTAGAGAACCAATATACAAAACAACTTTTCTAGACACCGATATAAAATGATATCACAAACAGTATTTTTTCACGATTATAGCTTTTTTCGTGATTTATTAAAAACCTAACTATATTCTGTAATTAAACAAGTATTCATTTAATTTCTAACAGTATAAAGAAATAACATAAATATCAATGATTGCACTTGTAATAACACATTTAGTTTCTACAAATTAAATTCTAACAATATAAAGAAATAGTATTTGTAATAACAAATTTAGATGATATAATTGAAGTAATATTTCTATAAAAAAAACTAGCATGTTTAGTAAGTCCAAAAAGAACTCACCTCGATTTGCGAAGGTTTACCAATTGGCAATCACACAAAGCAATCTACACATAAAATTATATATATTTGTTAAAAATTGTTCATCATAAATTTAGATGATTTTTAGGGAATTTCTAATTTTCATAAAGCACTTAGTATTGATTTTAAAGTTAAATAATCTTAGTGTAGAAAATTAACTTCTAATGTTGTCCTAGTAAGCTGTTAGTTACATATTTTGTAAATATTTGAATTGGTTAATTCTCATCGAACTACAATCTTATTTGCTTGGCAAGAGAGGCTTATAGAAGGTGTAAGGTGGGCTCAGCTGGACATATACTGTATTAATACTAATCTTGAAGTTTATGTCAACAAAGAAATATTAATATAATTCAACTCTTATGTGGTTATGTTTTTGTTTGATTTTATGTTTGTTGGATTTATTGGATAAGTTTAGCATATAAAGATTTCATTTAAATGATAAATTATTTGCCTCCTATTTTATTTTATTTTATATTTATTTTTTAGAAGAGTCTCCTAGTTGATTTATAGATAATGTTTTGGCCTAAAATTGTAGGATCACCCTAAATTCTATTTAAAATCAATAAATGGATTTGAATCCATGTTATTGGGTCTATAAAATGGTGGATATTGTTTACTAGGGTCATTAGATAGTGTGTGAGCTAATCCTAGGGTCCAATTAAATAAATGCAATAGGAATTTAAAAAAGTAGTTTTACTAACCTCAAATAGCAGAGCAAGAGAAGGAAAATATAGGAGTTCTTTTGTCAAAACTTCGGCGAGGCCAACGACAGCGATCCGACGAGACACTCCAACAAAGTGAGAGGGAAAGAGAAATTTTTAGAGAATGAGTGTAAAATTGAATTTAGAAAAGATGTTGGGTTTATATAGTGTTGGATTTAGAAGTTATAGAATGTGAAGGGTTTAGGGAGTTATGAAATTCAAAAGATTTGAGGGGTTATGGAATTTAAAATGTTTTGAGGGTTATGGAATTTAAAAGGTTAGAAGAATGAATGAATTTGGGATGTTATAAAAGATAGAAGATGAATAGTGTAAATTATTATGTTTATTTGTTTATTTATTTAGTTATGGTAAAAAAAAAAAATTAAGGATTATTACACTCCCTAAAATAAATCCTAAAATATGATCTTCATTATTGGACATTTTTTCGAGAAAAACATTTTGGATTCCGTTTTCTCGTCCTGTTAACACAACAACCTGCTAGAATAAAACTAAAGCTCGGGGATGAAAATGGAACTAGAACTATTCTGATTATTCATGCTATCAACCACAAAAATTTCTAAGAGATGATCTTTATGAGACTACTGTGACAGGATGATATCATTAATAGTAATGTTTATGGAGAAGTAAGAAGGATTGATATAACCAATTAGCCATTCCCATACATGAGGAACAGACTTGATGATTCTATTTTTTGAATGCCATCTGGTTGGGGACTTTGCTAAGTAATGTGAATTCAGCCCAAAGTGATATAGAATGGAGAAAACTCAGAAAGAAGAGAGGAATAAGTACAATGCTATTCTTTCACATTCAGTACCTTCAACTGTGGAAAAGTTATGTATATAAACTATAGGTTGAACCCTGTCATCATTCCTTATTCACTCTATGTAATTTTTTTTTTTTTTTTTGACAAGATACTTTGTTTAAAATTTTAAAGTACACAATCCAGCTAAGTCAGTTTTTGAACTGAATTACCTTCTTCAGTTTTTTCCATACATTTGAAATCAACACAGCCACAATGAGTTCACCATCCTTGGTTATTTTCAAGCTGTCAATTGAAAGGCTCCCAGTGTCTACAAATAAATTTAGTCCCTCATATGAAATTCTTGTATTTAGTGTTTGCTTTTTCTTTTGTCCATACTTTATACAGTATGTAAATTTTGACAGACTCTACAATCCATACTTGTTACCATGGTAAATCATGTTAAACCCAATGTCGTGGTCAGAACACTATTTTTTTTCTTGACATTGCAAAAAGGAGAAATCAACTACAGAAGCTAAATTTATCTAGAAAATATTCATAGATAAAGGAAGGTTTTTGTGATGTCAAGTTTCAGTGTTCATGCAAGCTTGTAACAATAATTCACATCATTAAAGACTGTAAAGTTGGCATAAAGAACAAGATAGAATATCTTTTGATGCATATAAGGTATCATCTTTCTGAGTACAATCTGTCAATAAATAAGGAGAATTATGAAGAGCCATTATGAGTTTAGGTCACAAGGCATAATATTTATTTTGTTCCAAGTGAATGAGTCATAAGGAATCATCTATTTCTTTTTTATTATCAAACTAATTCATAATGTGCCTGTTTCGTCCAAAGCTCTTTTATCATAGTTTATTATACATACGTAAACATAGAAGACTTGTAGTAATTAATCATAAGTCCGTTCAAATTTTTTTAAACCGACTTAAAGAGCCTAGGCCTAATGTGCCACTACCTGGAATGCATATAGCATAAATGTTCGACATCGAATAATAACTCGACGAGTCTTAACAAACATTAGTCACATTCAAGGGAAATACTAGGACTGTAAAATTCTGGACACATGCAGACAATAACAATTTTTTTTTAAAAAGTACATACAGAGCAGCAACGAAATGGTCTATGTCAATGTTTAAAATAGCAATAACATTAACGTAACGTTTTGCCTTTGTTAGGTTATGTCGTATATAACGTAACGCATAACGTGGGTTATGTAATTTCCTATTTATTTAATAAAATAAATATAAAACTATATAAAATAATTTTTATAAATTGAAAAATAAATTTAAAATATCTAAAAAAGAATATAAAATTATTTTGAATACATAATCTATCCTAATTTTATATTAAGTTTTACAATAAATTTCATATTTATCTTCATATATTATATTAAGTCTGCAACTATAATTCCAAACATCATTTAAATATGAAAGCAATATTCTAATTTTTTTATTTCAATTCCAGTTATTATTGTTGTAATTTATATTTTGTGATGTTCAATTTATCTTATTTATAATTGTTGATTTTAGTTCAGTTAAAAATTCAATAGAATCAACAAGTGATATTTCAACAACCGAAGAGGAATTATAATAATCGAATAAGGAAATAATCACAAATTAATAAGTTAGCAATTCCATAAGTAACCAAACAAGCTAACAACTAATCAAGTAAGAAAATTACAACAATTGGCTAATAATCAAAATAATAATCAACAATAATATATGGATTACTAAAAAATAATTGTAAATAACGTAATATAACGTAACGTTATGTAATATAATGTAAAATAATATAAAAAAACGTACTGTTACGGTGCACCGAGTTATTTCCAGCTGTTACGTAGCGTTGGGGCTCCGTTAGGTTATGTAACGCAATATAACGGGTTTCGTTATTTTCAACATTGGTCTCTGGAATGTGTTTTGTGATCGAAGCGTCTCTCCTTTCTTTTTTGTGACAGTGTAAGCAAACTTTAGAAAGTGATTTTAACAGGCTTTCACTGATAGTGCACAACAATATATATCATTAACTCACGATTTTACCAATAAACAACAAAAACGGACCTTGCATCATTAAATAATAAAAAAAATATTTGATAAAAAATAAATAGATAAAGGAATATTATAAAATGAAAGTAATTAGGATGGATGCTAACAAGTTTCTTATTGTTTGTGAATGTTAGCATAATTATTGTTAGTTTCACAATCTGTATTGATCAGTCAGATTGTCGAAAATTTCAAAACTGTACTTCTATAATGTTCTTAAAACAAAGAAACATATTGTATTGCCTTCCATGTCTTACAAGATTTGAATTCTACCTTTTAGCATCCGCGTTTTTTTTATTATTTGATATTTGTATGAAAGGCCGCGTTTTTCTATTATTTGTTATTTGTATGAAAGGCCCCATATATTATAATGTTTGATGGATTTTCCATGCTTTTGTTTCGCACATTATTTATTGTGTTCCGCACTTAAAGTTTATGTAAGTGAATCTTTTGATGTGGCTATATAGCATCTTCTCGGTTGTTCCTTTAATATCTAATGTTCAAATGTGGTGCATTTTCAAGCAATCTACTCTTTTTCTTTCAGAGGAAAACTGGAGGATTAGTTATTTGGAGATCTGGAAGTATCATAATCCTTTATAGAGGAGCTGATTACAAATATCCTTACTTCAGTAATGGAGGTCAATTAAACTCCAACCCTGAGAATACATCTGAAGACCCTAACATGATAGATGCAGCTGCTACCGAACAAAGGGAAAACATTTTGTCCACTTCTGCAATTGTTCCATTCACTAAATCATCCAATAATTTATCTCACTCATCATTTGTTATTGGTGTTGGCTCTCCAAATAAGGTTCGCCTCCGGCTGCCAGGGGAAGTTCAATTCGAGGAAGAAGCTGACAGGTTATTAGATGGGCTGGGTCCACGTTTTACTGATTGGTGGGGTTATGAGCCATTACCTGTTGATGCTGATCTCTTGCCAGCTATTGTTCCTGGGTATCGTAAACCATTTCGGCTTCTTCCGTTTGGGGTAAAGCCCAAGCTAACAGATCGGGAAATGACCATATTACGAAGGCTTAGCCGTCCCTTACCATGCCACTTTGCCCTTGGTTTGATATCCCTCTCCACATTGATGCAATTTTTGATTTGCTGTTTGTATTCATTTCACCTAGTATTTTGCAGGAAGAAATAGGAATCATCAAGGGCTGGCAGTTTCCATGATTAAATTATGGGAGAAATGTGAGGTTGCCAAGATTGCAGTTAAAAGAGGGGTACAGAACACCAGCACTGTGATAATGACTGAGGAGTTAAAGGTAGATATGTCTTGTTAACTTACACTCTTCAATATTTGCTGATATTGTAATTTGTCTATCTGTTTATACCTTCAACTAGAGATCACAATGCTCAAATAAAATCATAGTGGAATGTATCGCCCAAACTATATCCCAAAGGTTTCGGTAATATATCCCATTTATGGATAAGCCATTACCAGCGGAGTATCCTCAAATCGGATACATGAGGCCTTTAATAATAAAGAACTACGGAACCAGAGTGCACAACAAGAAGAAATTGCATTGCTACAATCCAAAATATTATATTGCATTATCCAAAACAATTATGGAGAAGATTACAATATAGATGATTATAAGGAACATTGCCCAGAATAGATTTTTATTACAACAAAGAAGAACAAGTCATTGAACAAGAGGAATATTAGTTAAGGCAATTGCAATTATTACAAAATCTGAGATGATTACATTAGAAAAGAAAGTCTTCAACAATTGATTAGAGATCTGCTTATTCCTAGAAGTATGAATCTTTAGCTGGCAAGTCTTCCTTGGTGTTTGTAACATTTGGGCATGTTGAGGTGCCTCAGGGGTCAGACCCAACAAGAAATTGAATTGCGCTCACGATAGAAATTAACTATTGTAGAAAAATATTGAAGAGTATAACACAAAAAAATTGAAGAATCTATTAATCAAAACAAAATGCAAGAGCCCCACATAATAGAGTAGAATCTATAAACTCATGAAGAACTATGAGAACTATGTGTCAGCACAGTAGGTAATTAAGAGATATATGTAAATTAATAGTGATTTGATGAATAGATTTTGAAAGTATTATACAGAAAATAAATATCGAGGCGTCTGGCACGGCCAGAACCGATTGCACGCCCCGCATGGCCGAGCCTCCAGAGTTGCCTAAAAAAACTTTGACGGATTTTGTTTCATTCTCCCGCACCGAGGACTTGGACAGCGACGCTCGCACCCTGCCTGGCCGGAGCACAGGGCTATTCGAGACCACTGCATCGCTCACATTCGTCATCCCTCCCTGCGCAGAGGGGGTTCCGTGCCAATGCCAGGCCTATTCGGGGCGCCTAACTTGACCTGAACGGCTTGGATGTTCGGGCACAGTTACAAATGTACTAGTTTTTAGACGCGGTTACAAGTTTAACTTAGATTACTTAGTCCATATATGAGGTTCTACTGATTGTATACTACACGTCAGCAATGTAGGATTCTAGAGGTATTTCCATGGATCCCTAGTGGTGACCTCACCGCATAGTGTGAACTTTACTCCATATAGCACTCACCTCCAAATGTGCTTAGCTCTGTGCCAATCTCAACTTATGTTCAACTATTTCCAAGGGTTCTAAAAATGGCTACCACGGATCCTAGAGGAACTCCTATGGATTCCTAGAGGTGGCTCTCACGAGCCTAAGAGGTGACTTCTACTACACGGTGTGCAATTTACTCTGTATAGTACTTACCTCCATGTGTACTTAGTTACATACGTATTAGTCAAATGAGTACTAGTTCATATCTAGTGCCACAATTCATGTCAAGTCCGTTTTAGGTTCGAGTAGAGTTATGAATTATCGAGTAACCTTTACTCAAGTAAATACATTCAAAATAACAAGTTGAGATCCAAATACATGTCCAAGTATATAAAAAAATGCACACTTGATACGACTCATGTGCATGACGTGGTTAGAGTGATGGACATGCAAGTATATAGTTATCACGAGTTCAAGTTATTAAAAAATTAATAATAAAAGTAATTTCAAAACCATGCAAATGAGATTAAGACGGAGTTCAGTGGTGTTGGCCGAGTTGGGTAGTTTTAACGGTGTTAGTGGGGATGAGTAGTATTGGCGGAGATTAATGGTGGGGTTGGGATGAGTAGTGGTGGCAGGAAATGGATAGTGTTGGCATAGATAGGTAGTGTTGGTAGTGTCTGCATAAATAAGTAGTTTTGGTTGAGGTTGGTAGTGTTGGCGGAGTTGGTGATGATATGTAGGCTAGGCGGAGTCTGAGTGATTAGGAAAGAATCTAATGATCAAAATAATATAAAAATTATGCAAATAAAATCGAGGTAGAGTTCATAGACGGGTTTTGTGGTTAGACGAAGCTCACAAGGGGCACGATGAGCATTAAGAAGTTTGAGTAACTTTGTGTTGTTAGTCTTCTTGCAGTTGCTGAGACTTTAAATAATTCTTTTTTTGATAATTTGAATTAGGACGAGATATCTCAAGAGTTGTAGAAAACTGAATTCTTTTTCAAACAAGTTTAGGATGGGCTTAATCTATATTTGGGATCAAAAGATATTATGGGTTTACAGAACATGACACAAAAACCTTGTCGTTGTGCAAAAATGCCAAGTTCAAGCTATGGTTTGACTAGGATAAGATGGGAATTAGGAAGATAGCCAGTTATAGAAGTTATATATTATTGAATTCTCTTTCCAGCGATCCTAAGATCGGGTCAATCAGAGGTTTAACTTAAAAGTTATGAGCGTTTTAGTAAGATTGTACCATACCTATACCAGTATTGCCTCTCTAATGTTGGTAGGAAAGGAGGCTGCTCGGCGGGAAAGAGGCCAGCTCGGCAAGCTGGAACCTCACCGATGTGTCTGCAGGGTACCATCCTCGCCGACAAGGTTGGCGGAGGTCCATCCACACCGACGGTGTCGACGAGGGAGCATCCCCTCCGCCAGTGTCGGTGGAGGAAGCCTCCGCAGTGCAAGGTCAACTTTGGAGGCGATTTTAGTGGGGCTAGTGGATGAATTAAGGGTCATGTAATATATGAAAATTGAAGGAAACTGAGTATTATTTCCAATGAGATCAAAATGAGCTTGATTGGACTTGTTAAGAGAAAGTTGTAATCAAAATACCGAGGGTGTACAATTTGTAAACCTATGGCTGTTGTATCTATTTCGACTTCTACCCGAGTTTCAACCAGGCTAAAAGTGATATTAGCAAACACAAAATAGAGGGATTTTTAGGGAATTGAATTCTAAAATAATCCTAAAAAGAATGAACCCATTGGGACTCCTAGATCAAAAGTTACGATCGAAATACCACAGGGGTATGCAAGAGATAGCACAGAGCTATTGTACTTTGCCTCGACTTCCACTCGGATTTTGACTAGACTAAAGTCAAGAATGGATAAGATGATGTAAAGAAAAGTTGTAGGGAATTAAGTTCTGACACAAACAAAAGAAGAATGAACTTGTTTGGAATAACAAATAGAAAATTACGTCCCTTGTACTAAGATTTGCTGATCTAATCAGCAAGAATCCGTTTTAGAGAGTTGACACTCTGGGTTTGGTAGACCTAAGAGGAGTTTTCTTACTTGAAAAAGTTGAAGGAAGAGTTTCTTACTTAAAATCACATTTTTAGATAATTAAAAGGTAATTTCTAGTTAAGAATTCAGTGTAAATGCATGATTTCTTGCCTTGAGATCTGAAGAGGTGCTTGAGTTCATTTGGAACCGAGCTTAAGCTTGGGTGCCGCTAGAGGAAGATGAACAGGAAAGAAGATGGAGAGGAAATGGATTGAGAATGAGATGAAGAGATGATTGAGTCTTGTGTACTCAAGCAATAGGTTGAGGGGAGAGGAGTGTTAGTGTCATAAAGGAGGTATGTATGTGTACTCCTCAACCACTCCCTTCTGCAAAATTATAAGAGTTTCATATCCTAATTTGACCCAAGTCAAGGGCGTTTATTAGGGAAATTTTGGTGGCGAAGAAAGAGTGGGTTTCAAAATGACAGGGTCGTTACATGAATTCTATTAACCGGCACTCAACTTGTAATCAACCATCAACATTGGTGTCAAACTTCATGCCCATAAAACTATGAACTAGAGTGACTTTCCACCAGCGCCACATCCGTTGATCTTGGCAATTGACTCATGGGCATGAAACCCTTGCCCATCTTGTGTCTTACACTTAAAAATGCATTAACTATTATTTTGCCTTAAAATATTTAAAAATGTAATATGTTGCCCTCATCTCACAGCAACTAACTGTTTGATAGATTTTTTTAGTAAATTATGTGCTTTCCGTGTATGAATAGCAACCTAATAATTAATATTTGTATGTGTTAAATATGCTATGTTCAAATAAAATATACATATATAGGCGTGTCCTTCTATCTAGACTTCGGCCAATTGTTGGTCCAACACTGTGTTCCCATATTGGAATAAGATGCCGATGTCCATGTCTAAGAATGATAACTTTCGATGCATTGTAGAGGCCCATTAGCCCATATGTAAGCCAAGCAATAAAGCTGCAACCCTTGCAAATTCTCTAGAACTAAGAAAGAGCATGGAAGAAAAGGAGGTTAACTTTTTCTTTTTTTTCTTTCTCTTTTGCTCAGGAAAAAAGCAAACAATGTTAAAATTGTTACTTTCTAGCTATACAGCACAGGCGCTCCTATCATCAAGTCATGTCTCTGTCTGACATGCATATTGGACACGCATTCTATGTATTTTTAAGGATTTGCTGCATGTTGGTATGTCATGTCTGTGTTGGTGTTGACATGTCCTTGTATCACAACTTCTAGAAAGGTCAGCAATCAACTCATTCTTAGCTAAATTTGATAAAGCTGACTCCCAGTAGGCCAACATCTTGAACACCTTCATTTCTGGAATTGGCCATGAGAGGAGTAGGCTTGTTTAGATATTTGGAAAATCTCATTAATTTCATTAATCATCAATATACAATAAGTTGTGTAGTGGAGGGCCATTTCATATGGCAGAGAGATTAGGTGGGTGCACAAAGAGGCCTAGATATCCTTATTAGCAACAGAACACGTGTGCAGGCACACTCACAATCAACTAAAAGTAGATATCCCCTAGGATATTGCGGTGTATACAGAAGAAGATAAAAAACGATAGTGTGAACCAATGTTGAAAATAACACGTTATGAAACTCGTTATATTATGTCACGTAACCTAACGGAACCCCAGCACTACGTAACAACTGAAAATAACTCAGTGCACCATAATAGTATATTTTTTATATTATTTTACGTTATATTACATAACGTTACGTTAAGTTACGTTATATTACGTTATTTACAATTATTTTTTTAGTAATTTTCATATTATTGTTGATTATTTTTTTGTTTATTAGCGAATTGTTGTAATTTTTTTTACTAATTGTTGGCTTAATTGATTGTTTGTGAAATTGCTAACTTATTAATTTGCAATTGTTATCTTGTTTGCTTGTTGTAATTCCTCTCCGGTTGCTGAAATATCTTACTTATTGATTTTATTAAATTTTTAACTGAACTAAAATCAGTAATTACAAATAAGATAAATTGAACATTACAAAACATAAATTACAATAATGATAATAACTGAAATTGAAATAAAAAATTAAAATCTTATTTTCATGCTTAAATGATGATTGGAATTGTGGTTTGAGACTTAATATGATTTATGAAGATACAACAACAACAACAACAACAACTAAGCCTTTTATCCCAAGTATTTGGGGTAGGCTAAATGAACCAAAAACAGAATCATGCCGGATCGATCACTTTGATAGTCCTTCTCCATTCATTTAATATGATTTATGAAGATAAATGTGAAAATTATTATAAAACTTAATATAAAATTAGAATAGATTATGTATTACAAAATGATTTTATATTCTTTTTTTGGATATTTTAAATTTATTTTTGAATTTATAAAAATTATTTTATATAGTTTTATATTTTTTTAATTAAATAAAAAGAAAATTGCATAAACTACGTAATGCGTTACGTTATATGCGACATAACCTAACAGAGACAAAACGTTACATTATCGTTATCGCTATTTTAAACATTGGTGTGAGCAGTCTCCTTTAATTCATAAGTTTGAATTAGTTTGAATTGCACATTCCAGTCCAGTCAGAGATATCAAGTCCGGCAATATTAATGCTTTCCACAATTAAGATGCATCTCACCCTCAGCTGTTACCCTCTGACCAGTTACAAGTGACAATCTGGGCCCTATAATTAATTATACAGTATCCTTGGATCTGTCTTTTTTTTTTTGGGTCTTTGGACAATGCCAAATAGTTCAAGTATACTTGTTGTCCAATTATGATTGTTATTGGTGCCCTTTTTTTCTAGTTTGAATTTTTATTTGCACAGCTTCTTTTTCAGCATTAGTCATCTATGTAACAATTATTACTTGCTAGCTTTTTTCTTGTTGCATGAAAACCTTTGTGATGTATAACCATGAAGTACCAATTACTCGAACAAAAAATGGAGGTCCTCCCTGCCATAGTCAAGACTAGATTTTGCAGTTATTACTGTTCCTTACCTTATGAATTTTAGTATTATGCCTTGCTATGATTGATTTGAAAGTCATTTTAATGTAACATGAATAGCACTCAACCTAACCAGTAATTGTTGATCTCCACGTCTGTACACATGTAGACATGAAAACTTTCTGATTTTATGCCAAGTGTGTTTCTTTCTAAAATCTTCACCTTTCTAGTCTATATAAATGGAGCATATCTCCAATAGTTGTTGATTTTCAAATAGAAACCATGATGCATATGATCAATTTTTTGATGAGTTCTGCTCTGGGGGAAGCTGGGACTAAGACTAAGATTATGATGTATTAGTTCATCAAAATAGGTAGCTAAACTGCTTTTACATGGAAGATATGATTATCTAAGAGGAACCCAGGGCTTGAGTAGAACAAGTTCGTATTAACACTTTCCACAATTAACACAAAAGCCCAAGGGTGACCTATTTAGGTGGTGCCAAAGGAGTTCATTTGTTGTAGTAAGATATTGAAGAGACACTCCATGATATTGATAAAATGGATCACATGGGCAATATGATATGGCAATGTTTAAATAGAAAAAGAAAAAAAACAAAACTGATGTTTTCCTGAATTGGCATATGCATGCATCTATATCTCTACTTCTTTGGATGCTTGCAAACATGTTCCCCTATATTTTTCTTAACGAACATGTGGAAAGCAAAGTGTCTTAAGTTGGACACAATTGTAATAGTTTCATCTCTGCAATTTTGGGCTCAAATTGTGGGATATCAATATACATGTCCTTTTCACAAATTCTTTTAAGGACATCTTATTCATGACGTTGCCATTTTTGCAGAAACTAACTGGAGGAGTTCTTCTATCAAAAGATAGAGAATTCTTTGTCTTTTATAGAGGCAAGGATTTTCTGCCATCTGCAGTTTCCACAGCAATAGAAGAGCGCAGGAATTCTGAAGTTAGTAGATTGAAGCAGAGTAGTCATGATTCTTCCACGCACGAGACAGCTGCTCTTCCAATGAGAGCAAGACTTGCTTCTTTAGATGAACACCAAGATGCCACTACAGAATCGAAATCAGTTGCCATCAAAAGTAGATTGAAGCCAGCAAGTTCAGTTATCGAAAGAGTGGAGGTCAAGTTATCGCAGGTATGTCCTGACTTTCCTTTCAGGGATCAATCAGAATATCTTTTAACATTCTTATGTATGCGTGAGTAATCAATCTTTGCTAGAAACTGTGCGTTATAGTCTTCTCTATAACAGGCCTTGCAAAAGAAGGAAAAGGCATTGAGACTTTTAGCAACATTGGAGGAATCAACTGAAGCTCCAGTAGTAGAGTCTGATAGGGAAACCATAACTGAAGAAGAGAGATACATGCTGCGGAAAGTAGGTCTAAGGATGGAGCCTTATTTACCTCTTGGTAAGTTATTTCTACTTTAGCAATATAAACAGAGAAATCTTCCCTTGAAATAAGTGGTTGATAGGTTGGCGGAAATATAATAAGATTGGTTGAACTGTATTGGCTCTCTCTTGTTAATTTTTGTGATCTAAGCTGTAGATGAGCTTGATAGATGCAATATAACATCCCCGTCGCCCTTGTTGCATGAAGATTGTCTCCTACACCCTACATAGAAACTGAAACTTTGGAAGTTCCATAGTTCATACCATCTTAAGTTGGATCATTTTGATTTGCATAGTCATATAGACTTCATATTGTGGGCTCATGTGGTTAATCTAGATCAATCCTTTAGGGTTTATTGTGTTGCAGAGAGGTGAAAAATCCTCAAAGGACATTTTCTTTAGTTGGATATCTAATTGGCTCGATAATCAGGTAGAAGAGGAGTTTTCGCTGGAACAGTTGAAAATATGCACCTCCACTGGAAGTATCGGGAACTTGTAAAGTTAATATCCAAAGACTGGTCCATTCAACATGTTGAAAGTGCCGCTAGGACCCTAGAAGCTGAAAGTGGTGGTATACTGGTAGCTGTGGAGAGAGTGAACAAAGGTCATGCAATAATCATATATCGAGGGAAGAACTATTGCAGACCTAAAAATTTGAGGCCTAAGACACTTTTAAATAAGAAGGCAGCGATGAAATATTCTCTGGAGGCTCAGCGGTTTGCGGTAAACACACTATTTCTTTTAGAAGTTGTAATTTACTGAAAGGTGATTTCTAATATAAACTATCATATTTTTCTTGTGTGGTTTAGTCTTTGAAACTTCATGTCTTGAGCCTTTCCAGAACTGTGGATCACTTGCAACATCAGATGGTGAGTTTTTTCTTCATAACAGGCTTTTCTTCTTCTTCTTCTTCTCTCCTTTTTTTCCCCCTTTTTTGGGCATTTTATTGTCATGTCGTCATTTTTTATGAAGCTTCAAACACTTGAATTGTGCTGTATTCGTATCTCCAGGCCAAAGAGCATTCAGCAGCTGACAAAATGCAGTTAATTGAGAGTGATAAATCAGACGTCAAGGATAAAATGAATGGACAGAGCTGGTCCATTGAGGGGGACAATGGGTCTGTTAAAATGAATGGGCAGAGCTGGTCCATTGAGGGGGATAATCAGTCTGTTAGAAAGAATGAGCGGAGCTGGTCCATTGAGAGGGATAATGGGGCTGTTGAATCTTCTTATCACCATGTGAACACTGAGGTAAGCCATCTATTTGAAGGAAGATGAAGAGTAATGGGTTCCATTCATTCCAATAATTGAATTGTATTTGGTAGAGGAAGACGTGGTGGTTAAAAGTTAGTGTTGCCAACATTTTTTTTTTGGTCATGTTATCATTTTGATGAGCATATGGTACTTGAACTGTACTGTGTTTTATCTCCAGAGTCTCCAAACCAAGGAGCATGTAGCAGTTGACTCAATGCAGCTAATTGAGAATGATAAATCTGAAGTCAAGGATGAAATGAATGACCAGAGCTGGTCAATCGCCAGAGACAATGGGCCTGCTGGATCTTCTTATCACCAAGAGAGTGCCGAGGTAAGTCATCAAGTTGAAGGAAGAGGAACAATAAAATAGCTTCATTGTTGCAGTAATCAAATGCCTATGGTGGGCTTGGTAGTTACTTGTTAGCACCCCCAACACATGAAAACTACCTGCATGCTTATGCTAGGGAGACAAAGTCAAGTCTTACACCCTTAAATTCCTCAAGACAAAAAACTAATTTTATGTTAAGGTAAACATGCATGCATCATTAGGTAAATGTTTAAATTCAAATTTATGTTAGAGAGATTTTTCCTTCATTTGTTATAGTCTTCCTCTAGATACCTCCCCTTCTGATCTCAAAGTTACTTGCTTTTGTTAAAATTTAATCTATGAGAACATTCTTTTTTAAGGGTTTCCATTCATCAACCATTTGAATGTTACCACTTTGGAAGAACATTTTCACATACACTTGAGGACAGAAGTTATTAATGAAAGAATATATCTTGTCACGTTTGCTTTTTTCTTCTGACCCTGTTTTGAGATCTTACTCGCGTTCTCTATTACATATTCTATGGTCAAGGAAGTGAATGGAATTGTTGCGGTAGACTTGCACTCAAATAAGCATGATTGTGTTCCAAACAACGGAGAAGAATCGACCTTCACATCAAGCAATGTAATTGTGTTTGAATCTTCTATTTTTGTATTCGCCTCTGGCATCTGAAACTTTATTTCTTGCACGATTGTTTCTGTAGATTGTCTTAACTGTCTTGCTACGACAGGATAATTGGGTAGCTCCGAAACTTGTTGACGACTGTAGTATGAGTGAAGATGTTCAGCTTGCCACTGAATCCCCAAATATGGCTGACAACATTTCAGGATATATTTCTGATGAGCCTGAGTTCCTCCCTGAGTCTCGTCAGGTACCAATCGCTGGCTGTATCCTATACTTATTTTCTTTCTTTTCTGTTTTTTTTTCCTTTCTTTACTGCTCTCTGATTTTACAGCACCAAGAACAGGTTCCAGTATCTTCCACCAGAAATTTGTCTCATTTTTCTGATGAAGAGAAAGCAGGGTTATCATTTGGGGCTGCAGGGAGCAGAATGAACGCACATGTTTACGAGGATAATCTGGAGCATGATTCTGATCTTGAGAATTCTTTCAGAGCTGCACCGCTCTCGAACCGTGAAAGGCTTCTTTTACGACAACAAGCTCTCAAAATGAGAAAGCGCCCTGTACTTGCTGTCGGTAATAATGATCTCTCTTCACAGCATTAAATTGTGTATTACCGTTATTCCTGGTTCCTGTTTTTTAAAATGTGATGGTTGCTCTCCTGTTGCAAGTCATATAGATTTCGGATGGCCTTGTAATAATTTGCAACTCTTTTTTTGTTAACTTATGGTTTTTATTTGTTTGTTCTTGGTAATTGTTTAGCATTTTGGTATTTTGTATTTCCAAATTCAACATATATTAACAATATTTAGTTATTAGAACGACTTGTTTTTGTAGGACCAGAATATCCTCAAATTCAACATAAAAAACCTCTAGCAGTTGGCTACGGAAAAATAATGGGGGTAATATTTGAAAATATTTTTGCAGTGTGGATTTAATATTGAAAACAGTTGAACTATATCAAAAAGTTTAACAATGTACTATCAGTTCTGCTCAAAGTGTGAAGACCTCCTAATTCTTTATACTGGTTTATATTTCTACTGGGACTCCTATCGACTCATATTGTTATGTATTTTCAAAAAAGTAACCTATTATTAGAAAATGGATCCATCAATTGTAAATATCTGATATTTGTATTGTGATCTACTGGAATGCTATTATTTTGATTGTCGTAAACTCAACTGTCTTGATTTAGTTCCATGTTCTCCCTTTTCTTGAAAATTTTATGTGGGATGCTCATCTTCTGCATCATTTCCAGGGAGGAGCAATATCGTTACAGGCGTTGCAAAAACAATCAAGACGCATTTTAAAAAGCATCCCCTTGCCATTGTGAACATCAAGGGGAGAGCCGAGGGAACTTCAGTCCAGCAAGTGATCTTTGAACTGGAGGTATGTTATCAAGAACTATCAAAAATAATTCAAGAATGGTGTCAAAAAGATTTGGCTCGTTTTACATCGCTTACTGTTGTTGGACAGCAAGCAACTGGTGCAGTGCTAGTATCGCGAGAGCCCAATAAAGTGATCTTGTACAGGGGTTGGGGAGAGGGAGAGGTGCCTGGAGGCAGTCCGAAGACGAAAGATGTAGGAAAGGGATGGGCAAGTGTTAGAGAAGAGATCTGTCCTAAGCTTATTGATGCCATACGAGTAGAATGTGGGATATCAACCGACAAAATGGAATAAGATACGCGTGTACTCTGTAAATTTGTAATCACTTCCTTAAGCAACACAGAACAATGTACAAGCTCAGGTTGGATGGTTTGGCTGCCGCAAGTCCTCTCCACCAAGTAACATCTACAACTCTCAATTGGCTCTAGCAACACGATGAACAGATCTATCAAGTTTTTGAGTTGCTTCATCACTGCTGAAGACTCAAAAGCTTTAAAAATTTGTTTGAAGAGAGTCTCCATTCTTGGCTCGATGCCTGAAGGCTTAGATTGCTGTCAAGCATTCTTCTCGCAGGATGTCATTTGCTTCATCTCTGTGCCGTTATGGTATGCCAGTGTATTAACTAACAAGAAATATGAGTTTGTCATCAATGCAAGAGCAATTGACGAATGAATAAACTAACAAATTAACAATTCTTGAAGAAGAAAGCTGCTGATACATTGGCAGTATTGATGTCCACATGCTATCAAAGTCTTTTGGCTCTGACACTCCCAGTCCTGATCCGAGTCTTCACTCTATTGCTGCTGCAGGGACTTGTGTCTCTTCTTCCTGCAAATTCTAATCTTTTTTGGCATAGAGAGGGTGGATGCTAGGCTCCTGCCGTTTCCTAATTTATCTAAAAGAATAGACAATGGCTATACCACCTGATGGATAGAGTGAATCGATCTTGCCTAGAGTACAATCTAAAAAATTTTTGGTTCTGATGGATAGAGTGAAACGGTCCTGCCAAGAGTACAATCTAAAAGAATTTTGGTTATAACCAATGGCTATACCGCCTGAAACTAGGGAGTTTCTAAAGGAGCACACCACATTTCCTAATGAGCCCACTGGACAGTTTATTTTTGGTTCGGAGCACACCACATTTCCTAATGAGCCCACTGGACAGTTTATTTTTGGTTTGGACTGGAAATTGTTTAGTGGGTTCACTAAAAAAATGGTGTGCTCCTATAGAAACTCCCCTGAAACTCCAGTGGAATTTTTGAACACCCAACAAAAAATCGATTTATCCTCACCTCTGCAATTGTTGTCGAGGAGTTGCTAGATGCGCCCTCGTACTTGTCCTAGTGAGCCTAGGGTACTTTTAAAACAGTCCAATTTTTTTTAGTGACTACCGTAATTTTTTCAGTTTTGTCCCCAAAATCATTTGAGAAGGAAAAATGAGGCTCACTAGAAAATTAAGTTCTCCAACTGTTCTTTCTCTTCCTTCTTCTTCCTTCCCACTCTATTCTTCTTCCTCCCCACTCTCTTTTTCGTTCCATTCGCTCTTCCCACTCTGTTATTCTTCTTCCCTCTTTTTTCAGCGACGTTCGGCCATGTCACTATTAGTGCATCCAGTGTCGTGAAGAAGAAAACGCGACGATGCACCATTGAGCCCTGTCACGGATGTATTTTTCCTATTTCCTTCATCTCATTTAAATTTTAAACTTCTATGTTGTTTAATAGTGATAGGATCTAGGATTTAGAATAATCCCTGGCCAGTGCGATCTGTCTAAGTTCAAAATAGCAAAATTATCCCTAACCGGGAATGAGAAAATTGGTCAATTAAATAAATAAGTTGGGGTTACAATCCCGGCCAGTAGGTCTCTATGCCGGTGCTGTAACCCCGATCACCGAGATAAAAAAAAATACATATTTTCAAAATCTTTAAAAATCATCATTTTCACTCATCCTTCAACTTAGAGTATTTATTGACTCCAAAATTTAAGGATTTGGAGTCGCTTCTTCCTCTCCCTTTGTTTCTGGGGCTCACTATGAGAAACAGGAAGAAAGAAAAGAGGTACTGGGGCTCACTAAGAAAAATCTAAGGACAATTTCGTCCAAATTTATAAATGACAAACTTGTAAATAAAGTGAGTTATTTACATAGGTCTCACTAGGACAAGTACGGGGCGTACTTGTTGTTGTCATGCGGCTCGTCTCCTCATCGAGGGCTGCCTCCTCTGTTTTCATCTTTTCGTTTATCTTAGCTTGCTCAATAAAAATTGAAGCATTTCTTTTCAAAAGTTCTTCCCAAAATAATACTCGCACCGATCTCTTCCATTAAAAAAACTCCCATAGTCACTGAACTTCCATCATATTTTACCTGGAAATTTATGTGTTGTAGTTAATCATTGGCTAACTTGCCTAAATCTTAGATCAAATCATAATCGGCAGTAACTAGGATCAAATGTGCACTACCATGTTAGAAAGTCTATTCTTCGAACTTATGGTAAGAATTGAGGGAAATTATTTTGTATTAACAGTAAGATAGTTCACATCACATGCAATATTTATTTATGCCAAATATGTTCTATGTTAAAAACTAATTATCCATTGTAAAAGATGAATCAGTTACTATCAATAACGAAGAGCACGACTCCTTACACGCTAACAGTTTTGGGCATGCATGTTGTCGATAAACAAACTTAACAAAAATAACAATGCAGCTGGAAGAATAAATTAAGCTGATACTGGCAATATTGATGGCCACATTATTGAGGAGGCAAGAGCAGCCCAGCCCCATCAACTACAACAAGACACTGACACTTCATATAGAGACTGACACTCCTCCTCCTCCACTCGAAAACTAAGCAATCGACAGCCAGATTCAACATATATAGGACTTATTACTGCTCAGCATGCAAAAAGTCCCAAGTAAACACCAGCTATCGCAACAAGAAGGACGGTGGGAGCAGAATCAGGCCTCTCCTCCTAGGCTTTGCAAGCCAGGTGTGCCTGCAGTCACACTCGGATTAGCCCCTCCTCTCTTGCCACCCCCACGACCACGCCTTTCCCTTCTCTTCTTCGCAACATTCTTCGCAACAACTACGCGTGGGATCGGAGTCTGAACTTTGCAGAGCATCCAGTTCTTCATCTGAACGAAACAGAATTTGTCGCAACCATTTCAAATAGGGTTAATTACAGTTAAACCCCACGTAGTATTGGAGGTGTGTAAGTTAACACCCATAAAGTTTGAAACTCTCAAAAAACTCTCTGAACTTAGTTATTTTCACTCTCTTTTTTTACTAAAATGCACTATTGTCCCTCAATTTACTATTCTATCATCATTGCTTCTTTTTAACCAGCACACACTCTCTATCTCTCCCTCTCTCTCAGTCTCCCTCTCTCTATCTCTCTCTTAGTCAGAGAGGGAGCGTGAGTGACTGAGAGAGAGGGAGAGAGAGGGAGAGAGAGAGGAGAGAGAGAGAGAGAGGAAGTGTGCTACTTAAAAGGAGAGATGATAGTATAATAGGAATTTGAGAGACAAGAGTGCACTTTAGTAAAAAAAAAAAAGAGTGAAAATAACTAAGTTATGAGGGTTTTTTGATAATTTTAAACTTTATAGATGTTAAGTTACACACTTCAAATACTACAGAGATCTGACTGTAATTAACCCTTTCAAATATAGCAACTTGGATGAATGCGAATCTTGTTGTAGTAGTAGTATCTCACCAGGGGGTTGTTAGGGTTCTCTACGCCATGGGTCCTGTATTCGTCCATGACCCACTTGGTCTTGAACTGCCCGTCGTGGCCAGGCTCGTTCGTGTAGTACGAAAACGAGTTCTTGAATCCGATGACTTCATGGGTAAGCTCGTCCTCGATGAGGACATCCTGCTCCTCTAACTTCCAGAAACCTTTGGGAGTTGAATGGTCCATGTTATCCTCAGTCATAAACACAAAGAAGTACATCCAGCGAGTCCTCCCGTTACTTATGGTAACTGTAAGTGAGATCATCGCAGTCATAAGCATAACATGAGGAGCTAGCTAGCGCAAAGATGACCATTCGATAACATTCAAACATACCTGTTAAAATATAAAATAATTTCCTTTAACTCTCACTACAACTGCGGAATTTTGGTATAGTGAAAGAGACTTTCAACAATGCCGATGAAATAATCCAATTTTATTCTTGATAGGAATTAGTATAAATTGAACTTTAATTGGACTTGAATTAATCATGAGTATAACATTCAATTGAGTTTGCTTATACTTTGTATTATTGAAGGTTTGAGAAGCCAAAAGAGACTCTAATTTTAACAAGATGTATCTTAGTTTTAAGGTGAAACAAACTTTTGCTAATTATGATGCAAATTAAGGTTGCAACATTTGGGGCAAAAAATATTCAAATTAATGCCAAAAAATTGTTGTTGAACAAGTGAAAACTTTGTATAATTTCAATTGAAAAATCAAAGGTTTTTATTACTTTAGATTGTTATTGAAAACTATGAGTCTTGAGAGAGAAACAAATTAAAACACCAACTCAATACAGCATTTAACTTTCAAATTAAGAATCAATCACAATCATGAAGAGGCCAAAAAGATATAAAAGTAAAGAGTAACACATCATTATTAAAACTAAATTTTCAGATTTAGTTTTAATATTTATCAGATGTATTTAGTTTTAAATTTTCAGATTTAGTAACACATCAATATTTATCCTTAAAAACACATCAATATTAAAAAATAAAATAAAACTAAATGTTCAGAACATGACACAAAGTGAATTATATTGAAATTTTCCAGAAAATTAGTACAATCCTACTGCATTAAGTAAAGAAACAAAAGGTCTGCATGCATGCCATCAAGACAATCTTGAGATTGAAAATCTAAAATAAGATTATATATACTAATTAAATTTGTTCTTCATGGAGAATTTATTCTAGAAAAACTTAATAAGATTTAGAATAATTAAATTTTATAATAAGATTTAAGCTAATTAAATTTATCCTTTTACAACTACTTGATGCAAGAACAATCAAAACCTTTATTTTCAAAGGTTCAAAATGAAAAGAAAAAAGGTAAAAACAAAAAGAAAAAGAAAAGCTAATGTACAAAATTTAACTTGAACGCAATTGCTTGCCACAAAAAAAAAAAAAAAAAAAGATAAAGAACAAGACATACTTAAGCGAGAAGGCATTCACTTATCTCATTAAAAAAAATCTTGGAAGATTGTAAAAAAATTGTAAAATTGTTTCAAGAACCAAAAAAACAAACCTTTGTAAAATTGTTTCTGGAAAAAAAAAAAGAAAAGAAAAGAAATCTAAAGATGAGATGCACGATTAAAAAAAATCACAAGAGTAACATAAAAGGGGAGAGTTTCTAGAGGGGCACACCATTTTTTCTGGTGAGCCCACTTAAAAATTTGCTTTTAGTTATAACTTTGCCTTTTAAATTTTAAGGCAAAATTGCCCTCATCTTCAACCTCTCTATTCTCTCTCTCTCTCATCTCCTCCACCGTCATTACCAAAGAAAACCAACAAACAAATTAGGGTTTTTTGATGGGAGAGATACCTTGCGATCACTTATTGTGGCGGCAAAACCTTGGCGGTACTAGTAGAACATGGCGTAAAGATCCAATTTTGTTGCGACAGTAAGAAAGATAGGACTTGGAAGCCGGAATCGGATGTGAGAGGGCGATGTTGAGAGGAGTGGAGTGAAGACATGAAAAGGGGAGAAGACATGAAAGTTAGGGCTAGAGTTAGGGTTTCCCCACTTTTGTACAGACAGTCGATTTTTGAGAAAGACCACGATTTTGATTTTGAATAAGGAAATCTACGTCGCCTTGATCCAGACTAAACAGTCCGGATCTGATAAGGTGGATTCGGGACTGTAAACCCGAATTCACCATAGAGAATCCGGACTGTCTAACTCGGAACTTGCTGCAATGTTGGGAAAAAAATAGAGAATGATAGTTTTTAGAATTTTAGATGTACTTATTAGGAAAAACCCTTTTTTTTCAAAGAAGATGCTGAGCTCACTAGAAAAAAAAGATGTGCTTCTTTGGAAATTTCCCATAAGAGACAAAGGAAGACTAGTAAAAGTTTTGTAGCTCAATGCTGAAAGATAAACGAATAAACCAACAATTTCCATTGATCGACAAGAGAGGAGGAACATTTGCCCCATGATCACTCTAGCCAAATGCTTTATCATCGAGCTATTATAAGTATTTTGTTCAGAAAAAGAAGTTATTTAAAGTCTTGAATCACATATGAAAGTAGCGAAAATAACAGAGACTTACTTGGGAGTTGCTCCGGCTCGAAGCGATACACATCGAGCTCCCTGATAGGGCTGTCCGGGACTTCTTGGCCGGACACCTTCTTGGAGAGGAAATGCTGGACGATGTCATGCGCGGTCGGAACGAATCGGAACCCCACCAAGTTTGCGTAAGTGCCGTCCTCATTGAACATCGACAACCGAGCAACACCAAGGGGAGCAGCAGATGGAGAAGACATAGTTAGAGATGAGAAACTGTGACTGAGAGATTGATGAGCAAGATGAAGGGGGATGGGGTTTATATAGGGTTTTTCCCTGAGGGGTGGCAGAGGGGAGAGAGAGAGAGAGAGAGAGAGAGATTTGAGTCGGTTAACTTTTTGCGCTTCTGTTTTTTTGGCGGGTGCTGCTTCTGGCAACACGAGTCGTTTTCACACGAGTCGTTTTCAGAGAGAGTGGGGAGTTTCCAAATGCGCACGCCATTTTTTAGTTGTGAGCCCACTTTAAAACTTTCGCTTTATAACAAATTTGTCCCTAAAAATTTTGGACTATTTTACCATCTCTTTCAATCTCAGCTCTTCTCTCTCCTTCAACCTGCAGCAGTGGCGACGGCGGATCAGAGTGGATCTCGAACGGCACCGGCGATACCCAGAGAGCGCTGTGTTGGGAGAAAGATCTACAATGACCAACCCTAGAAAGGAGAAGAGAAAATTTCAGGGAAAAAGAGTGGGAGAGTTGGATTTTATGGAAAGTGAAGGAGAGAATAAGAGAGAATAAAAAGTAATTTGGTCATTTTTGATGTGTCTACTATAAAAAATTCTCTTTTTTCAAAAGAGACGGTGGACTCACTGGGAAAACTGGCTCACAAGTGGAAATGGTGTGCCCCTTTGGAAACTCCCCAGAGAGTGAGTGCATTGGGGGGGTGAGGGTAAGGGAGCTGTCACCCCAGCCAGTCGAGCATGCAGGTCAACGTCGTGAGCCCCATGTGAGTGTGTGAACTATCAGTTTTTGTATTTTTTATATTCGAAGGAAAAGTTGAGAGTTTTGGATTGCAGTTGCTAATGGCGCTGGAAATCGAGGAGGATTTGGATGTTTTTGTAATTACTTTTTGGGGGTATTTTGAAGGAGGATTTGGAAGTTTCTGTAATTACTTTTTGGTGATATTTTGGAGGATAATTATGGAGATAATTGAGAAAGAATTGGGAAATTTTTGATGATTTGCACTCAGCCATATTAAAATTGGACATATTGCAGTGTGATATAATGACTATAACAGTAGATTTTCTCTCTATTTCTTACCTTTTTTTTTTTTTTCCAGTGTAATATAGTTCTCAAATCTTGAACTCGAAGAATACATTCCCTAATCAATTTTCAGTTCCTTTCCATAAAATGCTTATGACGCATTTTATCTTTTAATATAAACTTTTTGAATGAGCTCATCTAAAAAGACTCGAGGAGATTATCGAATCCGAGATTTTGGAGATAGATCTCCGATTGGAATAGAAGATTCGACAGCTAGGTCATTTCTTCTTATCGAATGTGGGAAAACAACAATGGAGAAAAAATATGCTAGACATGCTCAATTGGTAAACTTGAATAATTAGATCATGCTATTTTAAAATTCGAAAATAATCATCCTTTTATAGGGGAAGCAGATAAACGTAAAAAAGCAAACGCAAGAGAATATATAATTTGATGCTAATTATATAAAATCCTTAATCAGCATAATTAGCCTAATTAGCTGGATTTGTCAAATATATTAATTGAGGGAGATATTCTGAGATATGGTAATAAATTAAAAGATTTGTTAAATATCATAATTTAGAAAAATATCCTAAATTAGTGAGATATGCTAATAATTCTACTATAGATATATTGTGAGTCCCTTCCCCAATATGTTCTTGTTCTTGGGTACGTAGGCAATATCAAAGTGCTTATAATATCAACACGTATTTATTTATTGCTTCTTTTTGCCATATTAAACTTTGGCAATGTACCTGCAAGCAGACATGTAACTTGTACATAGTAACAATGTCTGACACTCTGACTCTTACTCTAATTTCACTTAATACAGTAAATTCGAAAAGTTTTAGAATTCTTCCTAAATTTTTGAGACATACGAATATAAAAAATTTAGATAATCAGAAAATAGATGAGTTTGTAAGTTATTTTGAGGATTTAGAAAACACTAAAAACGTATATTTTTTTAATTTTGTTTTTAGAGAGAAGAGAGAAAGAAGACGCTGATAGTAATTTTAATTTTGTAGAAATTCTAGAGATCTGGGATTTAAAAGAGCAATTTAGTCAAACAAAAAAGATGGTAAATTTGTAATTATTTGCAAGTTTCAAATGTATGCGTCAAGAGTAAATTGGTGTGCGTGAATAGAATTTCCTATGGATTTTTGTGGGTTTCATAAACATGTAAAGGACAAATATACCCAATTAAGAAAAAAAAAAAAGTACGTAAGACATAGTTGGAATAAGGAAAAAAAGTAATATTTTTGGATAAGTAATCATAACACTCCAAAACACTCTTATTTGGAGTGTTCTTAAAAACATTCCAAAACAATAATCCATTTTTCTTAAAATGTTCCAAAAATACTTCAAAAATTTTTCAAAAACTTACATGTAAGTATTTTTATAAACACTTCATAACACATTCATCCAAAACACATCAAAATAGAACTTTCAGCATGGCCTTGTGCTTTTTTTTTTTCCCCTATGACATCAATGATTACAGTCTCTCGTAATAAAATTCATAAATATCTTTCAAGTCCTATTAGCTACCAAACACTCTCAGCATTTGACTAGATTGAATATCTAACTAGTTTAGATCAGAAACACGTCTAAGCACGCAACATGGCCCGGCCTATGTCCAGCCCTAACGGCACCCAAATCCAAACCTTTTTTTTTTTTGGGGCCTTATCGAGTTGGGTTGGGTTTTTTTGGGAACCCAATAGCTCGTTTACACTGCTAGAGTTCGTGGCCATAAAGGGGAGTTTCTAGAGGGGCACACCATTTTTCCTAGTGAGCCCACTTAAAAACTTTATTCATATTACAAACTTATCATCGAATTTTTTGAACTAAAATATTTTTTTTTTCAATATCTCTTCTCCTTCTCTTCTCAAACTATAGATCAGTTAACCAAAAAAAAAAAAAAAAACTTAAAACCCACAACTATTCCATCAAATCTTTTCCTATATTAAATTATCTCACAAATTAAATTTGAAAATTGATTTTATTATGCCTTTGCTTACTCAAAAATCCTAGAAATAGTGCGGATTGATAAAAATTATGAAGCCAAAAAAAACTCAAAGTCAGGACTAACTACTCTCTACTGTCCGGACTAGCAATCTGGACAGTTGGCTTTTGTCCGGACTTCTAGTCCGGACGAAAAATTTTTTGTCCCGACTTCCAGTCCGGACAGTTAATTTTTGTCCGGGGTGTACACCCCGGACAGGAGATAAGAGCCACTATAAATAAGTCTTTTTCGTCTTATTATCTATGAAGTCATTGTAGTATAGTGGTGAGTATTCTCACTTGTCATGAAGAGTGCCTTGGGATTTGATCCCCGGCAATAGCAAATTACTTTTTACTTTATTTATTTTCCCAAATAAATGACAGTTTCTCCCAACTAAGCAGAGTTTATTTGATTTAGTTTTCATTCCTATTCGATTCGGTTTTTTTCGAAATTGATAAATATTTACATATGCTCACCACCGCGAACAACAAGAAAAAAACACAAAGAAAAATTATTTTATACTTCCATTAATTACGTGGCAATAGTTGATGAAGATATGTAAGTAAAACAATATTCATACTTCTATTATTTACGTGGCATCTATTTATGATTGTATTCCTAGTGCTGCCATTGGATTCTAACACATATAAATATGTAAATGAAATGTCAATTCGTCAGTATCAAGTGTGTGGGAACAATTACAATATAGTGCAACAAACACAAAGAATTTATTTTTTATTACAATGTAAATTCACATAATGAAAATTATAAACAAATCAGTCCATAATTAGAAACAATATTACATAATATATATATATATATATATATATATATATATATATATATATATATATATATATATATATATATATATATATATATATATATATATATATATATATATATATATATATATATATATATACAGAAGTTTGTTTGCAGCAAACAATTCTCGAACAATCGTCTAAAACACTTTGTTTTCGAGTACAACCCTTTTAAATTACGATCCAAAACCAAAAATAATTAAATTTAACATCTCCAGATCTTGAAACTCTTGCGTAGTGTTAATTCAACCGGTTCTCCACTAATTGGTTGCACTTCTTCTTCTGAGTCGGTTCATTAATGTTTGCTCTTCTATAAGACTCTTTAGTAATAATAGACTTTGTTAATATTGATACCTTAACCCCTGCAAGTGGATAAACTTAAATATTTAGCACACAAGTGGAAAATATGATATTTGTGTGCTAAAAGGTATAAACTTAAATATTTAGCACCTTAAAATTCCTGTTGTGTGTTGAATTCACCCTCAATATTCTACCTTTAAATTCCTGTTGTATAGTCAATGTCAAATGCTTAAAAAACAGGTCACCTAAAATTTGGCTGTAGCTAGTTAAAACATAAACGAGCTATCTCATGAAGAATACATCTTATGCTATATAAAACATATACCAAGGCCACTGCTACATGTAGTAGAATGCAACAAAGCATTCAACAATAACGAATCCCCCATATTTATCACAAAACAAAAAAAAAATGAACGCATAACAGTTCTATATCGGTGGATATACTCACATAACCGTTAAATTACTCAACAGCAGCCTCAACCTCCTCAACAGTAAACATTGTCACAAACTTAAACATTGTCACAAACCCTCTCAACAGCAGCATCAATCTCCTCAACAGCAGCCTCAACCTCCTCAACAGTAGATATCGGTGGAGATACTTACATAACCATTCAGAATATAGAGATAATAACTAATGGTTTGGCTAGAGAAAGGAACACAGGGAGGCTAACAGATAGAATTCTTATAACACAAGTGGAAAATAAGACACAAGTAGAAAATAAAAACATTTGTATAAACTTAAATATTTAGCACCTTAACCCCTTCACCTTCACCTCCTCCTCCCCTCTTCCTCTGCTCCAACTCAACAAGATCATCAAATCCAAAAACCTTCCATTCTTTGCTATAAAAAAGGACAAAAAAAAAAAAAAAATGGCTAAATGAGAAAGAGATCTCACCCATCTCAATTCAAGAAGCGACGGTGGGGCGGCGGGCGAGTGGCGTGGGATGGATAGGCAGCGGCGGCAGGATCATCGACTTGATCAACGGCGACGGTGGGTAAATCAGAGAGAGAAGTGAAGTTGGGTGAATGATTAGATAGGGAAAGGGAAGAGGAAGATGAATGATTAAAAGAGGTAAAAGCAAAAAGGAAGAGAGTAGTTAAATTTTTGGGTTTGAGATATGGCCAGGTCTAAAGTTGAAGAGGCGAGGGAGAGAAAAATAGAGGTAGGAAAAGAAGGAAAGAAAAAAGAGGAGAGAAAGATAATAAAATTTTTTTGAAATTATTTGATATGCTGACTAAGACAACCTCTCTTTTTAAAAGAGACGGTGTCTGGGAAATCTGGGCTGACTAGGAAAAATGGTGTGCCCCTCCAGAAACTCCCCCATAAAGCCAACAAAAACACTCTCAGAACCCAAATTATAGAGTAAAGCTCCTCCAGGTGGGTCGCTCCTCCTCCTCCTCCCCCTCCCCTTGATTCCACTAAACCCTAACCCTAAATCGAAAACGCTAACCCTAACATCGACCATCTTTGCTTTCCAAAATTGATCGCCGCCTAAACCCTAACAAATTGCATTCTTGGCCTTTAAGATTTAATTTTCTATATCTCGTTGTAAAGATCTCCTCATTTGTGCTCCTTTTTTTTTTTTTGCAGATACTGTCAGTAATTGTTTGATGAAATGAGTAGATTGAAGGGCGTTTGCCGCGTCTTTGGATCGGCATTTCCGAGAAGCTGCTGTCCTCAGGTTTGCATTGGCTGAACTTTCTCAAGTTCAATTAGATTGAAGGAAACGATGTCAGCGGTTAATTAGTCAGATCATTAGTCGACTTTCGATTTCTCTAGATATTATTGGTCATTAAACGCTCGGTTTGGTCTTGTTCTTAGTTCTCTAGGTTTTCATTTTGACCCGGGCGGTTGCAGAAGTATAGAGTACGAAACTGCTGTTCTAATCTATGTCAACTATTCTAATTTTTGGGAAATATTATTTGATGGGATGCATGCAGGGTCGGAAGGGATCATGGATATAATTTTTTTTTCGTTCAAGATAGAAACTGCGAAATTCAGTCACACAATACCTATCCTGTTAATGTACGATTGAATTGCATGATTTCCTTGAATGTCCAAATGAACCAAAAGTTATCTTTTGCAATTAAATAAACTTTACAAAGTTCAGATTTAAGCGAAGGCAGAAATGTCGTAACCTTAACATTTGCCCAGACAAGCCAGACTTTTTAGTATAAAGCTTCAAATAATGAGTTCTAGCTTTGAAAATGGGAGGATTTGGTAGCAATACGGTTTCATTTGTATAGTTTGCTTTAGAAAATTGTGCAGTAATAGATAGTTAATTTTAGTTGGTGTTTTATTTTAATATAAATCTAATCCTCTATGTTGAACAAATGGTCATATTTGATCAACAGTTGGCATGATGATTTTTACTGATTACTTTTTCTTAAATAGAAAACAATGGGTATCACACAGGTGATAAAAACTATAATGTTGTTTGGATGACTAATTAATAGAAGAAAATATTCTATGATTTCAATTTGTGCTAATTGTTACTTAGATTGGCTTTCAAATGGATTTTTACTGAAAATAGTTAATCTCACATGCTCCAACCTATATTTTCTTGAACTTGCAATATTGGAAATTCAGCCTATCAATTTTTCCCCTTGCTTCAACATCTATTTGGATGAAGATTGAGGTGCTACAAAGATTAGGCATTATTGGTCCTTTTTTGTCCTTCATGTAGCGGCTATCCTTTTATTTGTAATTGCCGTCTTGATTTTTTTTTTTTCCCATCAAAGTTAGGGAGTCTAAAGAGTAGTTGAGAAGTCTCTAGGAATAGGAAGACTGGCTGAGTTCTACATCTCTTTTTAGTTGGTACCTAGTGTTATATGCACACTTTTATGATCTTCTTTTGCTTCTAACTTCTCTTTTTTCCTCATCAATTGTAGCCCTTAATTTTTACAGGTTATCCCTTTATCAACTGGAAATGAAGCCTCAACTTTACCTCATAGATATATCCTAAGAGCTTTTTCGGCTACAACACATAACAACTTGAACAGTTCTTCAGTTATTGCTTCGGGTGAAGTTAAAGAGGCTGGGGAACTAAATTTATCTGATCCTACTAAAAAGCCTGTACGAGGTGGGGTAAGTTACATTTTATTATGTTTGTTTTTATACAAATAGAGCTCCTTCTCGTGTAATTCGCTTCTTATTGTTTACTGTATATTCTCTTTGTAGCCACTGAACCCTACTATTTTTTGCCATCATATTTCTAGGAAAATAGTAGTTATTGGTAGATCGTCTTGGTAGATCATCTTTTTTTCTCATCAAGATGTGATGCCAGTGGGATCCAACCCTCGGAAATATTGAACTGAGATTATGCCGAACATGAGAATCTGTGGGAATCTAGGATTTCAATTGGATTCCTGCATACTGAACACACCCTACTATTTAGTTGATCTGATTTTAGTAACAAAATTTTGCACTAAGTATTTGTTGTTGTGGTTCTTTCGTATTTAAGTTTTGTTTTTCTTTTTCACAGCTGTATTTTTCTCTTTAGTTGATTAGTTAAAAGAGAAAGAATCTCTTCCATATTATCATTTCATCCATCGGGTACAAGACAAAGTTCATCTTTTTGAGGTCCATATGATATCCTTGATTTTGAGGTTTTTGAATTGTAAAGTAATCATTTTAATGTAACTTTTGCAGCCTGTCTCATGGTTGAGCCTTCTATTGCTTATTGCAACTGGAACTGGAATAACTTTGTACTATGACAAAGAGAAGAAACGACACATAGAAGGTGAGTTATTTAGTTCTCTTGGAAACTTCTTATTTTCTGATCAACTTTTTTGTTGGTTTCCTTAATTTTGTTTTCTGCTTTTTGTCTCACATGTTCTAACCATTTATTTCAATAGGACTATTAATGGTGATATGTTTCTTCAAAATTTTCCCTCTTCACATTTATATACATTTAGCTGGGTGCATTGTTGATTTGTTAGTTTTAGCAGATGTATTGTCACTTTCTGGTAGATAATAAGAAGCACAACACTGTTTATGGAACATTGATGTCACATGCCATAGATATACGAACATGAAAAATATTCTAAACTACCTATTTAGCTAGCTGGTTGCATCGGTTGTTACCTTCATTAGTGACACTAGCTCCTTATCCAACTCTACTATGGGATCCATACAGTTCATGTTTGTTTATTTTCATTAAACATGCATGTTCATGCACGCATGCCCACTAGCACACACTTAAGTAGGTATCTATGCATGTCTGTGTGTGTTATTCATGGATGGATGGATGAGTGATCTTATGTAAATTTTAAAGTGACCTTATACATAGATGGATAGGCAAGTACGAAGAAGGAAACAATTTTAAAATCTTTGAATTGTCATCAGTTTCAGTTTATGGTTGAAAATGCCATATTTTGACGTTGAATTAATCATATTGGAAATACTGACTACATCAATATCTTTTTATGCAATGGGTTTGTTTCTGTGTTCACTTGTTTGCTATCCAACGTATCGGCCAGCAGTGTCAGTTGCCTTACTGATTTTATAGGGTATGTTTTATTAGGCACCTCAAAGTCTCAAACTCCAAGACTATATTTGTGACACATTGGTATTCAGAGGATATCTGAAACCTTGTAAGGAAAGAAAGGGAAAAGGGGATAAGAAAATGATTTGAGACTAATGTCTAGACAAACTTGGCTTAAATCAAATTTCATCATAAACTGATCGCAACATGATCCTAAAGTCAATAATCCTGCATCAGTTGTTTGCTAGTAAGATATCTGGTGTATACTTGTTTGAATGAGATTAACTTAGGGACCTGTTGAAGGAGTGTCACAATACTCGTTGGGCAGGATGTCCCATGGCTTTGTTATGTTAAAAAGTTGGTGAATGGGATTTTTGCATAATCATCTTTAAGTTCTCGAGGAGTTATCAAGCTATAAAACTCCTTTTGATAGGAGCAATGGCAATAATCAATGAGATAAAATTCAAACTCAGAAAGCAATGACTATAATTTTTCTTTTTCTAATCTCGACTTATGCTTATGGGCAAAGGGCAGTCATCAACCTAGATGGTCTTGGGTATTTGTGGATCTCTCTTGTTCTTAGATTGTCGAAATTGGATCAATGAATCCATCTCTATACTAGATTCCTATTTACTTGTTGCATATACAAGGATGTGCGTCACTTCTTGGAGTGCGTCTGTTTCGATTGAAGCACACATGCTCCAGTTTTCAACCTTGCAGCCTCTACGAAGTCCGTATTTGATAAGGAATTCAAGTTAATTCAAAGATATCATGACAAATCTGGTTCGATGGCTCATGGTCATGGCAATATTATCATTCAAAAGGCTGGGGATCAAGCAACTGCGATGCTAGGAAGAGAAGGAAAGAAAAGAGAAAAACCAATGTTCTAAATTACATTTTCATAACGCGAATGGTCTGGCAGCACATAATGCTTAAACAGATCCACGAAAATTAAACGGATTATGCGGAATTACACAAAATATTAATATTTTATTATTGAATTAGTATAATAACACTTAAACCAGTGTTTAAAATAACGATAACGGTAACGTAACGTTGTCTCTGTTAGGTTATATAGCATATAGTGTAACGCATAACGTAGGTTATACGATTGTCTATTTATTTAATTAAAAATAAATATAAAACTATATAAAATAAATTTTATAAATTGAAATTTGAATTAAAAATTCTAAAAGAAAATATAAAAAAATTATATTCCAGTATTAATTCTAAATTTCTAACAAGTTTCATAGTAATTCTCATATTTATCTTTATAAATTAAATTACATATACCTATAATTTCAGTCATCATCTAAATAAAAAAAAAAGATTTCAAATTTATTTTCAATTATTATCAATATTGTAATTTATATTTTATAATGCTCAATTTATATTATTTTTAATTGTTTATTTTAGATTAGCTGAAAATTCAATTTAATCAGTAAGTAAGAAATTTCAGTAATTGGAAAGGAATTATAACAAAAAAAAATCAGTAATTGAAAAGAAATTATAACAAGTAAATAAGGATGTACAATCTAACAATGTCACAAGCAATCAAATAAGCAAATAGCAAGCCGTCAATTGAAAAAACTACAGCAATTCTCACTAATAATCAAAATAAATAATCAAAATCAATATAAAAACTATTTAAAAATTATTGTAAATAACTTAAAATAACGTAATTTAACGTAATGTAACGTAAAATAATATAAAAAACGCACCGTTACTGTGCATTGAGTTATTTTCAACTGTTAAGTAACGTTAGATTTATGTTAGATTTCATAACGCAACATAACGGATTTCATAACGCGTTATTTTCAACATTGACTTAAATATATACATTTTGAGTGATATAAAATAAAAAATTAGGAATATTGATCTTAATTTCTCATATTTGCTTAGCAATAAACTAATAACAATATTTAAACTAATCCCATACTCAAACTCAAATTAAAATCCGTTTGAGACCTCTAATTCTCCAGTCTTACTTTCAATTTCCTATCAATATCTCAAATATAATTTAAGATTAATAGTACAGTCTCAGCAGTGAGGCGAGAATAGAAAATCGAAAGGTTAGAGAATTTAGGAGAGAGAGTTTGCGAATACGAGAGACTAAGAAGAGAGTAGGCAAGAGGGAGGGGGCTGAGGTGAGTGATTCAATGAGAGGGAGGGGATGAGAAGAGTGATTCAGTGAGAGCAAGATACTGAGAATAGTGAGTCTGTGAGATATCAAACTGAGGAGATAAGACTCAAGGGAAAATGACTTATTCAAAAAATATCAGCGATAGCGAAAGAAAGTCTCGACAAGAGCGAGAGATACGTCAGGGGTAGCGAGAAACAAGGCCGATCGAATGAATTGGAGAGAGAGGAAAAGAGGAAAGTTGAAGAGTTCAAAACACGTATGTGATAGAGAGAATTAGAGAAAATCGCATCCCCATAATAAGGATCGGGTATTGGGTTTTTTATATTTTGAAATCCGAAAATCCATCAACAAATTAAACGTATTATGTGTGTTATGCAGGTGTATAACCCACATACTTGCCTATTTACAAGCTTTTCTATATAATAGTGGCGATTTTTGGATTTTCTATGCGGTTTCACTCCGCATTCGCTTATGTGGTCGCATAAGCTACTGCATAAAGTGAGTTATGGAACAATGATCAAAATAATTTAGGGTTTGAATGATGAACAGTGGACAACTGCTTAGTTAAGCCTGCTTTTCTGAAAGCATTACTTGGGTTCCTGGCCACCTGGGAAATCTGAAATCCTTGTTTGGACAATACACACATTCCATAGCATTCCCTCTACATTTACAGTAAAATATACAGATAAGGAAGATAAACGAACCTCCGAATTATTTCTAAAAAGTAGATGCATCGGATCTCTCACAATTTGTGTTATGTTTTGGTTTTATAATGGGCCTCATCAATTCAGATCTATTGTGCATTTATAAATTTTGTTAAGGGTGTAAATGAAGCTGACATAGAGCAGATGCTGGTATATCTATATTCATGAGTCACATACAATACAAATTTTGATGTAGATCTTTGGCAGCCATAAAACCATTCTCGTATTTGAAAACAGAAATGACATAGTACAAATATCTAGGAAAATGAATGTGGATTGGAATTTGAAAAGGACAAAGGTATCATAAGAAGTGAGTGCAATTTCTTAAATATGAAGAACCGAACGATTCAATATCTACATTAATTAGTTGTGAAGTGATTGCAAAGTGTTACCAGTCTGTTTGGTGTTCCATATAATTGTTTATGAGAAGTCATTACGATTTCATAAAGATGAATGCCGTATTGCTAATTGAAAGATTCTATCCCTATGTTAATTAGTTTGAAGTGTTCCCTATTGAATGTAGACTGGGATCATCTAGCAACTCAAGAGATGTGATGGCTTTGTGTAAGTATGACAAATGTAAAAATCCACTTGCTATCTGAATATGGATTCTGTCCGGATCCATAATTTGAAATTGGATATGGATCAGGAAAAAGAGTTTAGGAAGGCAAACCATATTCATGTTCAGATTAAGTTTAATATAAAATTAGCATATTCGAAAAATTTCAATGTGTATCATAATACGTACAGACTATATAATTTCTGCTTGGACCCCTAGCTTCTACCGACTTGAAAGAAGATTTGATAGTTTTATTTGTACAAAGAAACTCAAGTGCGAAACTGTTCACACCGTCATCTTTCACTGTATATATATTACGAACCATGACTGACACTTGAAATAAAGTTAATGCTAGCCAAACTTTTAAATCTCTCATCTGATAATTGTTTAAGTCATGTATAATTTTTAATTTGATCCTAATTCGAAGAGATTCACGTTAGACTTGTAATAGAGCTTATATAAATAAATTCCAAAAATGCCCATAACCTCATATTAAATCTGAAATTTGAGATCTATCACTAATATGAGCATGCATAAAATTTATAATTATGTACTTATTGAAATATAACATATAAATTAAGATGAACTTTTTTGATTATTCATGATTATTCATTTGGAACATATAGATAAGTTCATGTCTACAATACACAGTTAACTTCCTCTCTTTTACCAACCAAAATCAGGCATTTCTGCCAACTCTTACACGTGTAAAATTCTCTTTTAATGTATGTATCAGTCAAATTCAAAGAGAATTTGTGTAAAAGCTCATTGAGATAAGAGATCATGTCTTATCATTGTAAGGTGAAGAAATTGATGTAATCTCTCGATCTTTTTGTAGTGAATATCTTGTCTCTTTCCTGTGGAAGTCCATCGCTAATTCACTATAACCGGTGGAACCACATAATTCTTGGTATTTGTAGTTGTATGTGTTATTCACAAAAAATTTTGTGTAGATCTCATGTCTTTACCATCTCCGTGGGGTTATAGATCAATCTTGTGCCAAGGGTCTACGCTTCTGCTATCTTTCCATTCAAAGGCATCTTTGCTCCACCCCTTGGTACAAAAAACCCCAACGTGATGCATAAGTCAAGGTGACTAATTAGCGCAGTTTACCTTCTATTTTTGTAGGTGAGAGCAAGCGTTGCGTTTGTTTCTAATGAATAGAGTGCTACAGTTATCATTGTGTTTTAATCTTGTTGTGTCAAAATAATGTTTGCTATTGCGCCTGGCACCATTATAAAACTTTAAATTACTAATGCCAAATCCTGGCTGCATGGTAAAGAGAATTGACTTTTTTAATTCTAAAGACTCGATGCCTCCTCAAAATTCTCCTCAACAGGAGATGAAATTTAGTGAATGGAAGAAATAAAGGAAAATTTACTTGTGCTTTCTTTTGTGGAAAAGACATTGTTCAGTTGTTATTCACTTATCCCTTTTTTCCTTGGTCAAAGTATTGTTTCTAATGTAGTAACATGCTTCAAGCCATTTGATTTCTTCCAATTTGTGTATATTAGTATGGAGGAGAGAAGAGAGTATCGTGTAGGATGGAAGAGAAAGAGGTAGGGTTTGACAAAGTCAAAGATAATTTTTCGGGGCTCGGACCCAAACCAATCACTGGGCCAGTCTCACAAATCACATGTAAAGGGACTTCATAGCAAACATGTCAGAGAAACTAGGTTTCAATTTTCATCAATCATCCTCCAATCAGTAATACACGGTATCTCATAACATAAATAGACTAATCTATATGCACCATACCTGCAAATTAAAGAGAACTAGAAGAAAAGATAAAATCCCAATAACTAAAATGACAGATAAACTAATGTAATTTAGACTTGAGTCTGTGACAGTAGTGTAGCTATTATTCAATCAAATGTTTGCTTTCTTTTGTTGAATTGCATATTCAATGTCTAGCTGTTATTCACTTGGTCTTTCTCCCCAGTTTAAATATTGTTCTAGTAAAGTAATGTGACGTAATGATATTGTCACCTGACTAATGTCTTGAATCTACTTTCATTTCTACAACTTCACTTCTTTTTTCCAATTACAGAGCTGAAGACCATATCTGCTGCACCAAAAGAGGGAGCATCTGTTGGAACAGCAGCTATTGGGGGTCCATTCAATCTTATCAACCATGATGGAAAATCTGTTTCTGAAAAAGATTTTGTGGGAAAGTGGACACTGATATATTTTGGATTCACCCACTGCCCTGATATTTGCCCAGATGAACTCCAAAAACTTGCGGTTGCTGTTGATAAGATAAGTAAGTCCTTCCCAATGACACTCACCTTCTTAACCAGTGAATATAGATAAGTAAATAAATAAACAGAAAGTGAAAAGCTAACTATATAATATCATTTATCACTCTGGGATACAGTTTTACTTGTGTTGTTATAACATTGATGGAAGAACTATTTTACCTAGTAGATCTTTCATCTATTTTCTTTTGTGTTTGTCTTAGGCAGACAATGAATTTCGATTATTATGCAGAATAATGTCAAACTGTCTAGAAAAAATTAAACTTGGTTATTCTGAAAGCCAGACATCACATGGATTCTTTAGATGTATTTGAGAATATGTTCAGATGCATATGATGGATTGTGAGCTTGTAGATATGTTCAAACATTATTGGGCTACGTTTTATTAGTAAGGAATACTGAAATTTTGGCATATCAGCACAGAATCCAATCAATTTCTGAAGTTTTGGATTAACATAAAACAATTTGAAATTACAGTTATTACCCTGGACACTGGCATGCAAAAATTGGACACCGAATTGCATGCAGACTGAAGAATTTATGTGTATTTCTATTTTTCCTGTTTCTAGTCACTAATCAGTTCAGTGCATATTGCTTCAGGATAATTTATTGCTTAAATAAGGTTAATTGTATATGAACAATACATTTTCTGCAGAGAATGGCTCAGTAGAAGGATGTAAACAATATTATTATTATTATTATTATTATTATTATTATTATTATTATTATTATTATTATTTTGCCTATTTTAGGGTGATTTTATGTATCAGGGTCTCTTTAATGGGATTCAACTTAGTAGATGTTGTAGACGTACATGTCAAGTGGACTTAGTTAAGGGAGGTTAAGGCTTGGGGTTAAAGGAGGAGAGTTGAAATATCTCACATTTGAGAAAATAACAAGTGGTGCAATCATTGTGAAGAAGGGCACCTGGTGGACTGCTCTCTTCCCTTTATGCTATGAAGTATAAATACTTCAAAGTGAGTGTCATGTCCATATCGGATATTACCGGACGCTGATACTTGCTCGATAGTTGTCAATATGTATAAGACATACCGAAGCCGTTTCAGATTTTAATAAGCTAAAAATTCATGTGTTGGAGTTATGTTTACTTTTAAAAAGTTATAAAAGAAAGCATGTTGGGCCCGTATATGCTTTTAGAAAGTCATAAAGATCATTTGTTGAGCACTATAGAGTTGTATATTGCCTAAAATGGCATAAAAAAATCTTTTAACTTAAAAGAGATACTAAACTAAAAGGCCACAAATGCCTTACCAGGATAGAGCTTTTAAATATTTTATTCATAGTATCAATTCATTGGATTGAATTCAAATTCTTCTTTTTAATATAGTTATTCAATTGGAATCTATATTTTAATTATTAAGAATTCTTTTCTTTCTTTCTACTTCAAAGAAAACATTTCTCAATAATTACGAGTTTTGATGCACATTATATATATATATATATATATATATATATATATATATATATATATATATATATATATATATATATATCAAATTCATAAATGCATACATATTTATTTTGCCATGTTCTCGTATTCTACCGTTTTAGGATTTATTGTATCTCCGTATCCGAATCATGTCGTGCCTGTGTCTTATGTTTGTATCTATACTTCATAGCCCTTACTAATGAAAGTGAACTCATGTTGCGTCTGATTTTGCACTTTCTTCAGATAATTTCATATACTTCCTCTACTATATTTCTTTTCTAATCATGCTGATATATTATTATCACAAAGTTAAGAGTCATCTAAGCTCGGGAATTTCGGTGAGATATGCAATAGTATAAAAGAGTCAAATAAGATATTTTATGGGGCACAGATAAGGACTTATGCTTCAGTATTTGGAAGCACTGATTTTAGAAGCATTAAGAAAGCATTGGAATTCTGTAAGGTCAAAATTTTTTGTTTGCATTGTGATTTGAACATGCTATGTAACAAAGAAAATAAGAGCAGGATATTGGACGGAATATGACCAAGTCATTGTAAGAAAAAGGAGATAAAGACATGAAATGTAATGCAAGATCAATTTGAAACAAGAGAACTGGGATTCACTTTCTTTTTCCCCTAGTAGATCTATGTTGTTTTTTTTTTATTATTATTTTTTAGACAAGAGTGTAAGATTCTTGGTTGTTCATTGGTCAATTTTATGTATGTATCATATACACTGGGATGATTAAGGCATTAAGCTATCTATTTTAGTTTTTTTTACTTATCAAAAGCTAGATTCTCTACCTTTCCATGAACTCTTTTCATAAGATAATTTGTGCATCTCCATAAAAATATCTCTTGGATTCATTTTATTGTTATTTAGGTCGTTGAAGTCATTTGCCTATACATTATAATCCTATGATGGTTTATATAACTACTATGCGTCGTCATAAAACTATCTCTTGCATGTTACTTTTTTTGTTTGTTTAAGTTATTTGCCAATCCATTGCAATCATATGACAGGTTCATTTTTCCTATATTTGTATACTTTCTTTAGAGGCAGTAGGATTGCTATAGCATTCCTGGACAGTTTGCTTTGATATAACTTGCTAAATGAAGTTCTTGTGTTCTATGTAGAAGGAAAGGCTGGCATAGATATTGTGCCGGTTTTTATCACAGTTGATCCAGAGAGAGATACTGTTGAGCAAGTGGGTGATTATGTCAAAGGTGTGCTTTCGAAACTCCCCTGAAGCCATTAAAGCATGAAGTATCACAGGAAAATAATAGGTTTTAATTAAGTGGTTTTTGTCTGTGTTGCATCTTCTTTTTCTCTGTTCGGCGTGATCTTTTTGGTCAAATTTTGTAACCAACCCACTATTTGGGATATCAAATTTCTACGCTGTCCCTCTCTCACTGTTCCCTTTTCATGTTTTTCCTTTTGCAGTTGGTGTCAGAATATTGCTAACCATGCTTTCTGTCGTGCAGAATTTCACTCAGATTTAGTGGGCTTAACTGGTACTGTGGATGAAATCAGACAAGTTGCTCGTGCATATCGAGTTTATTATATGAAAACAGAAGAGGAAGGTTCGGATTACCTTGTCGATCACTCAATTGTTATGTAAGTAGGATCTAGAAACTCAGTTTTCTTTGCTTTCCCCATTGCAGCCTCATTGCATGTATTTAGTACTTTTTAAGTCAACGTCAATGATGCAAGAAATGTAGGCTTGTTCATTTTTACCTAGCCTGATCTCCGAGAGTACTTAATTACCTTTAGTCTTGGTCATCACATCTTCAAGATTTATGTTATATTACATATGGGAGAGGTCTTTGATACAACCTAGTTATACCTAGCTCAGTTATGCGCACTTGTCAAAATACATGAATCATAACATGCAATAAAATTGGATGATCCACTATGTGAATAGTGTTTTATCTCTGCTAGTATACTAGTATACCTGCTGATATTTCAATTTTGGAATTAAAACGATATGATAAGACCCATTTCTTGGGTTCTCGTTTTGGTCTGATATTGAGCAATATATTAGCCACGTGACGACATATTTTCTGGTAAACAAGATGAAAAATAACAGCGAGATTAACATGTTATCAGTTTTTTTCAGTTTTTCTTGCGGGTTTAGATCTATTAACCCAAAATTTTTGATACTCGAATCATTTATATAAATATTGTCGAATCCCTTGTTCTTCATTTGGCCTAGATTTAATCCTAAATTTAATCGATCAACGATCCACTCCTTACTTCTTGCTCTTCCTCTTCGCTCTCTCCCACTCGATGGATTTATCGATCGCATGAATAGGCTGCAGCAGAGCCTCATACATGTCTCTCCTTACTCCTAGCACCGACTATCGAGAGTCCTAACCCCGTGAGCCCCAATGACCCTAACAACCTGTGTTGATCGACGATTCGTCGTCTTACTTCTTCCTCTTCCTCTCTGCTGTCTCTCGCTCGATTGAGTGATCGAATCGGACAAGCTATATTAGAGAGCCTCTCGCCTCTCTCCACCCCAACACCTACAATGAAGAGCCTCTACACTGACAACCCGTGAGCCTCGATGATGACCCTTGATCCTTCTTTTATTCTATCTTGCAGATAGTTCAGCTCCCCATTCCTCTCTTGAGCAAATCTTTATATTTTGAATGTTGAACTTGAGCATTCGGTTGATTTATATCATCGGTCTCCCAATATGTTTCTAAAACAATTGGTTATTCATAAATTCAATACAAATTGCCCAAGATAAGTATTCCCCATGATCCTAAACTTATTTTAAATAGTTTAATATGTTTCGTGTATGTAATAACATATTCTTTTAACTGATATGATATTGATATGACATCCGGTATTTAGTGTCATATCGCAATATGTAACCCGATATCTAGTATATAATTTTGCCGGACTGGTATCACCATTATCCAAAAATTATAATATTGTATGTGAATGTTGGTCTACATGTTATTGGAGTTCTATAAACATAATCACATACTTTTTTTGAGCTTTTTCCATGCATCGAGGTGTGGTAACTTGAATAGTTTCCCATCACTAACTGAAACAATAGTCATGATCTGTGAAGTAGATTATCCACCTGAAAGAACCATTGTATTCATCACAGTCTAGAAGCGTAAACATCTAAATAAGAAGACACGTTATGTATATGTTGTGCATGTATGCCCGTGACCATAGGAGAGAGGGTCTATTTCGTATTGGATACCTCAAAATTAAGATTCTGAAAAGTGGAAAGTGGTGTGCTTATGCTTTTATGACTTTAAAATGAGATTAAGTGGTAAAAAGTGCAAAGTTTTTTTTTTTTTAATAACTTAAATTTGGTATTTCAAATCAGTGCAATATGGGAATATCTGAAATTAGGGGGGAAAAACTCATATTTCAACTCCTGCAGGGTGAGAAACTATACTACAATAAAAAAACTTATTATAGAAAAGATATACTTAGTTACTGCCTAAAAATTTTACTGCAGAAAATAATAAACTCTGTTATTGTAGAATAAAACATACAAAATGACCTGGTGGTGGTCGCTGAAATGAAAGTTACCAAAAATTAACTATTTAACTATTGATTATCGATAACAAAAATGGAACATCAGTAACATTAATCGATGTTTATTTGTAACTGATTTCTGAAAATAAAAGATGACATGATAACTTGAGTTCATCTAAACTGTAAAAACAAAAAGCGCTTGGTTAAGTTCCAATCATCATAGAAGGTGGCACTGTGTCATTTTTTTAAACTGATTTGTGAAAATAAACAAGGACATGATAACCTGAATTTGATTATTAAAATTTGATCATCATCTAAACTGTGAAAATGAAGACTGCTTAGGTGGCACTGAGGATTGTTATTGCTCTTCGGGGGCTTGAAAGTGTGAAGAGACAGAAGATCACTACGAGCGGAAGGAAACCAAGGAAAACTCAATTCTTCATAATTAAGCTCTAGGATAAGATGTGGTCTCATAAAGGGCCAAAATAGAATGAGTTGATATCGACTTTGATATATGTTTGGTTTTAATTTGATTAAAAAAAAGGTGTTTATGCATTTCTAGACTGCTTTTACCATTTTGATGTGCATTGGCGAGTCCAAAGCAGCCAACCTGCACAGAACAACCACAGGGGCCTGAAGTGTAGCATTCTTGGACCACAGGTGCTTTAGGGGCCACTTTTGATAACAATGTTTAAATCTGATACAGAATTTGACAGCTACTATACTATCAGTGAAGAGTGATGTTTTCAACCCCTCATTTTATCACCAATCTATAGGAAATTTCCTTCATAGTAAGCTGATATTCAAGGTTTTAAATATTGTTTGATATCAGTATATATTGTATTTATCGTATAAGATTTTGAGGTTCCAATATGTGACATACCATATAATATTTGTTCAATATTACCAGTATTTCCGAAATCATATGCACAATATTGCCAGTGTAGATACTATAAGTGATTGGTTGATGCTAGTCATTTTGATATTTTAAACCTTGCTAATGTCCTTCTTTCATGCATGCACATACTAATGCTTTCTACGGCTTTGAGATGTCTCTAATTTAAGGGCTGGGAGATGTAGTGTGAAATTCGAATGTTAATCTTGTTGAAAGTGTCTGTCTTTCAATGTGAAAAGTAGACTTGCAATTTAACAGTCACAGGAATAGTTGCACAAATATGGGAGCCAATTGTCCAACTGCTTTGGCCCTTCTTTTATTCAATTTTGTAAGTAGATTATGTTGTGGATTTAGGTTCTTATGGAGCCTAACTATTTTTCTCCCTTTTATTTGTGCTTGTGTCCTTGACACCTTGCTTTAGAACCCGAATTGCAAGGAAAAGAGAGTGACAGCTGTTGAGAAGCATACCCATCATAGGGACGAGAGTCTTATGCGAAGAAGCACAAGAACAAAACAATGTCACAAACACGATATGATGCATAACAAATTTATATATTAGACTTAGACATTAAATGTTAATGGCATTACCAAAACGTTTTGTGTTCAATAGGCAGGTCTGACACGATACAGCTTGACTATGGAAATTTCCTTGTAATTTAGCATGGAAGATGTCAAAGGAAACATGTAAGGTACCAAAGATAAAATGGACGACAATTAAAAGACCAGTAAAGCCACCAATTTCATGCAAGCACCAACTGATGCTCACTACATTGAGTTTCCAATGGCTAGGATGGAGAAATCAAACAATCTCTGTAGGATTCGTTTTATAGAAGTCCAACTTGAGCTTTATCCTGGGTGCCAGCTAGCTAGTACCGCGGATACTTTTATCCTTGCTTGGAAGAAGAAAGAAAAGAACTGAACATTAATCACTCATCCAAACTCGACCGTCTCTGGGAGAAAATAGATGATTGAAATAAAGAATATTATGGGACTGTGTTCTTTGGTTTCAATTAAACTGGCTAATGATTCTATAGATAAGCTTGCTGCATCTTTAGAGAAGCTAGTCTTGCACATTATTTTCACAGGCATAGAGAAAATGTTTCGATTGTTAAATCCACGGTAACATGCTGTCAAACTTTTTCAGGTACTTGATGGACCCAAGCATGAAGTTCACCAAGTTCTTTGGTAAAAATTATGACGCTGATACGCTGGCCGAGGGCATAATCAAAGAAATATCAGTGCACGAAAAGCAACAGAAACGGTCATGACATCTGCTTCCTACATATTTTTTTTTGCAATATCATTTATAAAGATAATAAAATAATATAGTGAATTTTTTATACCGGAAACTTTGTTATCGGCCATTGGCTGCGAGGAAGAGCATCAGACAATGATAATTTTGAGACACGACTAGCAAAGGGAAGGATATCGTTAGCAGCAGACAACTAAATAAGATGTTTTTGTCAAGCATGTAATGGTGCAACCATAAAGACTGGATATTTTTCAATTTGCGTACGAACTTTTATTTGCTAGAAGTTGGCATAAGAGTTAGATTTATTTAAATCTGAATGACCATAGAATTGCCATGAAACGCAGCAGAATGGAGAGGGATTTGTAATGTTATTGTTATCCTTATCCTTTCATAAGAAAATTGTAGTAATAATAAATCTGTAACCTAAACCTGTGAAGGTGACGAATTCTTTATGCAATGTATTGGTAGAAATCTAACAGCTCAATTTTTGGTTCTGTATTTTTTTTTTTTTCAACTTTTTTTTGCAGTTTGCTAAATTTTGCCAACTTTGTGAAAATTGGATAGAAATGTTAGTGAGGCTTGCGTCCTTCGTAAATAGAGATGGTAATAGGTTCATTCACAGGTCAATTTTTGATATTTTTTATATAAAATTTTAAATTAGAAAAATAAAAAATTTATTTTTAATTTAAAATTTTATATAGAACGGTCAAAATTTGGTCCGTGAAAATATCTATTACCATCCCTACTCATAAACGATGGTCCGTAAAAATATCTATTACCATCCCTACTTATACTTATAAACGAGGCAGATGATCAGTGCATTACTACAAAAGCAAGTAAAGCAAGTATTTGTTGGAAATAATTAATCAAGCCAAGGCTATATTATATTTATTAAAACAAAAACACAAGAATTTAGTTAGAAAATAAGAGATGGATGTTCTTTTTTTTATTTCTTGGAGATTTGATTGTAGGCATACAACAAGAACTCTTATATTAGGGAAACGAATCACACCATAAATCTCTCCTACATAGGCATGCGATATTCCTTTACGAATATTACTTTTTCTTCTGATTTATTAGTTGGTTTTCTTTCATGAATTACTTCTTAAGCTAAGGCTAATTAGCAATCGAATACTCTAGTAGTCAGTGAGCATTAGCTCAAGTGGCATCATCATCAGGTTAAATTTGGATTATGTTATGTGAACTTGACTAGAAAAAAAAAAAAAAAAATACCGAATACATTACTATCCTATCCAAGGAAAGATCTTGAAAACGACACAAAATCTTCCTAAATGAAAACTAGCCAAATAGAGTTCACACAAATATTCATATGCCGAAACAAAGACCTTAGCTTTTTGTAAGGTAGCGTATGACATTTATTTGATCATATTTTCAACTTGTTGCTATATTCCATAATTATTATCTTTTCGTCTTCAAACATTATTATTTTTTTCTAGAATTTTAATTTCAGTTTAAGTCTTCATCTTTCCAAAACAAGGATGCCTCCGTTTCTGAATTTTCTATGCACGGCCTACTTTGTTCTCACCCACATTTGACCTTTTGACGCAGGACGGAAGCGATTTAGTATTTGTGGTGGAGAAATTGGGGAAGACTTTAAAGTTTTGGGGATAAATTAGGATTTGGACCTCACGCTTAGGCGAATCATACGCCGACTCTCTCACGAATCACTTGAGAAAAGATTTGATAAAGCAAATTACATGCTCTCAAAAGAAATCATATTTCACTCTCCATTAAATTAGGGTTTTACAAACCATATATATATATAGAAAATTCTAAATTAATAAAATAATAACAAATCTAATCAAATCTCTAATCCAATCTAATCAAATATAATTAAAAACTAATCATATCTCTATCAATTCGACCGCGCTTGGAAATATTCACCACCTGGTGAATGGCGATAAGAAGAAAGTTAAGCATGGTCAATTGATTTAGTCAATCTTACTAAAATCTAGCAAATCTTTCCGAACTAAATATAAGAAAATTGAACAATTTTAGCCAAATATGCGCTATCTGACATTTCCATGGTGGCGGCAGGAATAATTATAGAAGATCTAGTAAGAAATTGAAATCAATTGCTTCTGTAGAAAATGAAAAACTTGGTATACGAGCTGGAGAGGCAAAGAAAATATGATCTGCAGCTAAGAATTCTTGTACTTCGCCATATACCTCTGTAGGTGTTCTAGACCTCAAGTTCTCATAAACATGATTATTGGGTGCCTCTATAGCTTGTTCCAGCAGAAAAATTGGATCATCAGTTTCTGATATGCTAGACTTGGTCTCATCACCTAAAATCTTGGAAATGGATATGTTGATATTTGGACTCTTTGAAGGGCATTGATATTTATAATGCCAAAATTCTCCGCATATCGAACATTTAATGGAAGAACACTGATTAGCCGAGTGTCCATATCCTTTACATTTATAGCACTATTTGGCCTCAAAAAATTTTGGTGAACAATTAAAGATAAGATGCGGAGCATACCATGCCTGAAGAAGAAATTTCAACCAATCTTAAGTTGGACGAGAATTATAGTTATTGTTATACCAATCAGAAACTTTTTCAACTAATTTTAATCTACCATAATTGTATTCCTGTTCTGAAGTAAAAGGAAAATAATGGAAAAATTACTCCAGATATTTCTCCCAATTTTCATAACCACTCGGGTCATCATAACCAAGAAAATATGGGACTACATCACCTATATCACACTATACTTGCTTGAAATCAGTATTAGTATTTATGTATTTTCCACAGAATATTAATCACATAATAATTAACTGCAAAATTTCTAGCTCAATGTTAAGAAAATACCAAAGAATTCCGGCGTCTCAATTGTAGCTTGAATCCGTTACGAACCGAGCTTCAAACAGCTTCAAAATCACCCAAAAAAACTTAACAGGTTTGTTTCTCTTCTAACGGGTCTACCTGTGAACTGAACACACTTTAAACTCAAGTGGATGGGGTCTGCTAATTACAGATCTGCTAGCCCAAACCAAATCAATTTGATACTTTCTCTTCTATTGGATGCGGGTTTATTAAGTTGGATCCAAATCAATTCCAACCCAAATCAAACATAAAGGATGAACTGTTAGCTGCAAAAAAAGAATCCACTAGACTCGTGGGTTGTTGTTGTGGCTGCTATTGCTGCTGCTGACGCTCGTTGTCGCTGCTACTATTGTTGTTGTTGTTGTTGCTGCTTGTTGTCGGACCGGGCGGATCGAGAGAAGGTAATGAGGGAGAAGAAGATGATGTGGAGGAGGATATTAGGTCGTGGGATTTTTCGGGGTTCTTTTTCCGAGAGTTGCTGGAAACTGAGGTTGGGTGGGTTTGATGAGGAGGCGGGGGCCTGCTGCGTGAGAAGAGAGGGTTGGGTTTTCCTTCCTTTTTTTTTTCTCCTTTCCTGCTGCTGTAGCTTCTTTACTCTCTCTATCTTTTCACTTTCTTTTCTTTTTTTTTCAGTCAATTTTTTTCTTTCTATTTTTTTCCTTTTTTTTCTGATATGTTCTCTTTTTTTTAATCTGATTTATTTTTTTTGGTTTTTTTTTCAGATCTGATATACTATTAGATTTTTTTTCCAGTTTTTTTTTATTTTTTTCTCTTAAATCTAAAAAAAAAAAAATTAAGAAAATAGAGATGGATTTGAACTCTGATACCTGAAGACGTGGATCTTGAGTTCTGATACCAATTTGACACAGTACGAAAGTGATTTAGGGTTTGTGGTGAAGAAATTGGGGAAGAACTTAGGGTTTTGGATATAAATTAGGATTTGGACCTCACGCCCACTCTCACGAATCACTCGAAAAAAGATTTAATAAAACAAATCACATGCTGTTAAAAAAAATCATATTTCACTGTCTATCAAATTAGGTTATAAACTATATATATAAAAAATTATAAAGTAACAAGATAATAATAAATCTAATCAAATCTAATTAAAAACTAATCATATATAAAACTAATCATATATGTAATCATATCTCTATGACCCTTTCCCTGCCCTTTAACATTGATGCTATATATATATATATATATATATATATAGAGTAAACGGGAAATACACCGGCGGTGAAGGGAGTTCCTTCACCGCCGCATAGGTGGCCCAATAAAATTATTACATGTGGTGCCACTCAAGAGATATTTAAGAGAGTTTTTTTATTTGTTACTTTAAGTGGCGCCACGTATAATAATTTTATTGGGCCACCTAAGCGGCGGTGAAGGAACTCCCTTCACCGTCGATGTATTTCCTGTGTCCTCATATATATATATATATATATATATATATATATATATATATATATATATATATATATATATATATAAAGGAAAGGAAAGGAAAGGAAAAAAAATAGAAAATAATTAAAAACTATATAATATCAATCCGTATGTGGTTTATGGTAAGGCTCATGTGACAAAGTCACTTCTTCTCTTTTCCTTGCTTTGCGTCTGACGAAGGTCTGCTCCGTTGTCTTTCTCTCGGGAAATTCTAAATGCGCACCACATTTTACTTAGTGAGTAACATTTTCCCCTATGTTGCAAATCACTTTTCTATAGGATGTGGGGCTCACAAAATAAAATGTGGTGCGCATTTGGAATGTCCCCTCTCTCTCTCTTTCGAAGCAACGAGCGGAACGATCGGGGATTTACTTCTCTCTCTCTCTCTCTCTCTTCCCGTCCCAATACCCAGGTGAGAGTCGCACAAAATCTTTCGTAAATTTCTCATATTTTTTCTATTTTCGTCGCCGTTTTCAGCAATTATTTCTGCTGGATCCAGTTCGATGTCAGTAAAGATTTTGACTTTTATATCTGTTTCGTCAGCTTTTCATTGACTTTTTTGTCTAAATCCAGTCGGATAAAGCTAAATTCTTTAGCAAAATCGACTGAAAATGCTGAGATGGGCTATAAAAAAAACGTCACTCACAGAAAATAAGTGTAGTAGAGATGTGCATGTTCCGTTGGATGTGCGGCAATATTAGGAAAAATAAAATGAGAAATGAACATATTTGTGATAAAGCAGGTGTAACTCCCATCGATAAGAAGATGCGAGAAAATCGCTTACGATAGTTTGATCATGTACAACGTATGCCTACAAGTGTACCAGTTCGAAAATTGGAGTTTATCAATGTAGAACAAGTTAAAAGAACGAAGGGAAAACCGAAGAAAACATGAATGGAGGTGATATGCAAAGATATGGAGTCTAGAGATTTAAATAAGGAGATATTACTTGATAGAAATGAATGTAGAAGGCATATCAAAATGATCGATCTGGCGTGATTCTTTTTTTAGTTCATGTAGCCTACCCAAATATTTGGGATAAAAGGCTTGGTTGTTGTTGGTTGTTGTTGTTGATGATTGAAAATGCTGAGATCTGTTGTAGTTTGATGGACAGATTATTGGATCTTTGTTAATAAATAAATGATGATGGACAAATTATTGGATCTTTGTTAATAAATGAAGATTTATCGAGTTTTGCTTATGACTCCATTGAATCAGTGCTGGTCCTTCTAAAGATTTGATCTTGATTTGCTGATAACCCAAAAAAAAAAAAAAAAAAGTTTTGTTTTTGAGATCCTCGTGTGATTGACTTGAATTGTGATCATTTTTATTACGTCTGTGAGCTCTGCGGAAATTCTAAATGCGCACCACATTTTACTTGTGTGCACCACGTACTATACGGTAAAGTGATTTACAACATAGGGGAAAATGGTGCTCACTAGTAAAATATTTTGCGCATTTAGAATTTCCCTGAGCTCTGTTGATTGAACTTGCATTCGAGAGAGATATTTCTGCAGTTATTTTGGTACAACTTTTTGGGGCTTGAGATCCTTGTATAATGGCGCCGAGCACAATTCGAAAGGCAATAGGAGCGGTGAAGGATCAGACCAGAATTGGGCTTGCAAAGGTCTCGAGCAACATTGCATGCCCCGGACCTCGACGTGGCCATTGTGAAGGCCACCAGCCACGACGACGACGACCCCCGCAGACGAGAAGTACTTCTGGGAGATTCTCAACCTGACCTCCTACTCTCGTGGCTACGTTGGCGCCTGCATTGCCACCGTGGCGAAGCGGTTGGGCAAGACCCGGGACTGGATCGCTGCGCTGAAGGCTCTCGCGCTCGTCCACCGACGGGGACGCTGCATTCCAGCACGAGATACTCTGCGCGACTCGCAGGGGGCTCATTCGAATTCGTGGGATCACTCTGCGTTTGTTCGTGCGTGCCTATGCGCTCTATTTGGACCAGTGGCTTGAGCTCACTTTCAATAGCAATGGTGGCCGACGGCTAGCAACGGTAACGGTGCTTCTGGGGAGCCTCAAGTGACCTCGGCATGGCAAACGCCCGCAGCAGAGAAGGGGAAGGCGGATTGGGAGCTGGCCCTCGTGGAGACCGCTAGCAATCTCGCCAAGCAGAAGGCCGATTTGGCCGGAGGCTTCGACCCGTTGCTACTGAACGGTATGTACGACCAGGGAGCGGTGAGGCAGCACGTGAGTGCGCGGGCGAACGGAGGGAGTGCCAACTGTAGCGTACGTGGCGTTGCCTGGCCGAAGCGCCACACCCGTTTTGGCCCCGCAGCCTGCACCTGAGGGTACGGTGCAGGCCGTAGGCGGGGATCCTTTCGCTGCTTCTGCTTCCATCCCCCCGCCCCGCCATCGTATGTCCAGATGGCTGACATGGAGAAGAAGCAGCGGCTACTGATGCAGGAGCAACTGATGTGGCAGCAGTATGCTCGCAGTGGGATGCAGGGGCAAGCGATCGAGCTTGGCTAGGATCGAGAATGGCTATGGTTATCTGAACCCAGCCATGCAATACGGAATGCCACGGGAGTTTCTAGATGGGCACACCATTTTTCATAGCAAGCCCACTTAAAAACTTCTATTATATTATAATCTTGCCATCAAATTTTTTGGACAAAAAAATCCCTGTTTTCCTTCTTCTCCCCTTCTCCCTCGATCCTGCCCGCCTCCTCCCTCGCTCCCTCACCGCCCGCTCCGCTCCCACGCTCCGCCCCGCGCCGCTCCCCTCGCTCTGCTCTCGCTCCGCTCCCTCGCTCCGCCCTCGCCCCGCTCGCTTCGACCCCGCTCGCCCACGCCTCCGCTCCGTCCCTGCCCCGTTCTCGCTCCACCCTCGCCCCGCTCGCCTCCGCCTCCGCTCTATCCCCGCACTGCCCTCGCTCCACCCTGCTTGCCCTGCCCTCGTTCCACCCCCGCTCTGTTCACCCCGCCCTCGTTCCGCTCCGCTCCCTTTCTCCACCCGCTCCGCTCCCTCGTTGCTCGGGCTTGATCCGAGCTGTCCAGCCCAGGTCAAGACTTCTGATCTGGACTAACAGTTTCGGATTAGTCGTTTTTTATCTGGACTGTCTAGTCCGGATTAAGGAGCTAGAACGTAAGGGCGGCGATGTCCGGCGAGCGGCGGCGAGAGGACTTAGGAGAGTGGCGACGAGGTCCTAACCGGCGGGGTCGAGGGAGAAGGGGAAAAGAGGAGGAGATGAAGAGTATTTTAGGAATATTGGTGTGTTCATTAGGAAAAATCCTCTCTTTTCAAAAAAGAAGAGAATGTGTGCTCACTAGAAAAAGTGGGCTCACTAGGAAAAAAGTTGTGCCCATCTATAGACACCCAATGCCACCGACTTTAGAGTACTGATACGATTTATGCTGACATTTTATCATTTTGCTGGTGTTATAGTAAATACACAAATGTATCTTGAATATTTTATAAAACGCTACTTCTGTTGCCTCGTAAATTGGAAGCTTTTGATGTCATTAAGTGTTAGGATTGTTATGATAATTTCGGAGTCTTTGCCAATCTGAATATGATGCAAGTACTGGACATCTTATTTATATATATTATTAGATTGTAACGAGACCCCTTGTAATCTTCTATTAACGTTTAAGTTTAAAACTCGCTAAAGTTTAAAACTCACGTTATTAGATTCCTAATGTCGTTAATCCAACTGCATATCTTTTATAAAATCTCTAAAATTACCACTCTCTCTCTCTAAGAGCTCACCCAAAATATACCTACAAGATGATAATTTAGAGATTTCATAAAAAATTACAGTTTAAATTAAACAGAGTGAGCATACCAAAATGTTGATTTCAGGCTGAAGTCCATGAACTAAAGTAATAAGTTACTACTCCTTCAGGAGGTATCTCACTGCAATTAATTCTATATTGTTCTATAATTGTTAAAGAAATATTATCACCCATTTATTGTTATTTTTTCCTGCTAATCAAATTCACACACACATAATTTATAGCAACATTACTCAAATTGAGTCCCCATCGGAAGTTAAACTCAGAAAATTTTGCAAATTGGAGAGAGATGGTATCATTTGAGCCAAGGTTAATTGGCATCACCCATTCACTGTTACTGACATAAACTTTGGGACCAAAAAAATGATAAGAAACCAAAGCTAACAAATGTAAATGGAGATGCTAGAATATAAGAAGCATAAAAACTCACATGAGCACACGCATGCAAGCACCATAATAAGTTGAATCATCCATAAAGAAAATACACACTAATCAGTAAATGCAAGCAACTGACACAAGCTATTTACAAATCAAGTGGTGAGAATGGGAGGGAGGTAGTCAGATTTGTTCCCAAGAACCCTAGCCTTGGTATCAGGGAACCAATCCACTCCAGGCAATGTAGAGATCTCCCCATCACTGCTGACCCTGATGGGGTAGCTCAGCAGATGGCCTGGGAGGTCAGAATCAAGAGTATCACCTGCATACAGCTCCCAGTATCTCTCAGCAATGCTGTTCACCTTCTGCACACACCTCAGGCTCTCGGGCAGGAGGAATGTGTCGTCGGCCACCCGCAGATGCTCTTGCCAGAGCGACATTCGGAACCCGTGGATTTGGCCTCGAGGCGGCCTCTGGCAGGAGAGATGGCACGGCTGGTACGCCCCCATTGCGATCTCTGTGTCGCGGCCTCCGTCCATGGATCTCTGGTTGATATTGGCCGATCCGACGATTATGTACTCATCATCAACTGGACACAGGAAACGAACACCAGAGAGGAACGTTTACTAGATATCCGAGAGAAGAACTATATATATATATGTATGTTACTGATTCAGTTTCTTACCGATCATCATCTTGGCGTGAACATAGATCATGAATCTCCTGGCCAGTTGAGCTCTGCTGTAATCGGTATCGGGCTCCGGTTGCTCCGGAGGCCTGTACTCCCCGGGCTTACGCACCTCGCGGTTTCCTAAGCAGAAGAAGGTCAGATAGTCCTTCAGGTTGGCACCCCAAATCCCCTTGGCTCGAAGCGCGAGAGCAACATCAGCGTACATCATCTCCATCGTCCTGCGCTGCCAGTCCAGGATCGCCTGAACGGACCCGCTCTCGGGCACTCCCTCCGGCCACATTGGGATCACGATATAGACAGTGAACCGCTCTCCCGCCTCAATCTTACTAGCGATCTTCAGCGAGAGCTCCTTCGGGATGAGGTGCAGTGCCCCAATATCCTCAACCTTGACACCGTCGTTTTCCCCCCTCCAACCGTAGGAACTTCCAAGGAAATACTGGTTCTCAATGTAGATGAACTTCTTCGCCCTCCGGATGGCGTTTATGTAAGCATCCTGAATGCCGCGGTCAATGACATGGTCCTTCCCGCTCACCAGACCTAAACTCGCTGCTTCCTCGGGCGACTCCGGGAATCCGTAGGCAGCCCCTCCGTCGATGGACCTGAACAACTGAACATTCCACGCTTCCTCTCGGGGTAGCGATGCCACTGCAGCCTCAGCGTCGGATGGCACGCTAAGCGGGACGAGGAGCTCGTCACCACTCCCTTGCTTCCTCCATCTCTGTTCAAAGTTACGCAGGACGTCCCAAGCCACGGGCCCTTCTAGTCGACAATGTATGTCGTGCCATGGCTCCCTCGGCCCTCCCTTCTGGATCGACGACCCTGGAAAGTTCGGCTGGTGGAAATCCGAGCGATGCACCGTGCCCAACGTCCTGAACAGAGAATGTTGCTGCGTATCATATCGACCATCGCAGAGGTCGATGCCACCTATGAAGCTCGAAATTCTGACCGTCCCCCTCCTCCCCTCCACCCGAGTTTTAGAATACAGAGACCCCTTCATGCTTCTGCTTTCTTGAGCAGCAGCAGGCGAAGGCATCTCGCCGTTGTCTACCACCACAATCTTCTGATGATGGGTGAACATAGTGGACACCTCCAAATCCTGAACATAGCTCTCCCCAACGTCCGGGTGTCGTGGGCACAAGACGCACTGCACGTCCGAGCCACGGAAGTATTCTGCCGTGTCCTGGTCATGAGTAGCCATCAACCCATCCTTCTTCAGCGGCCCGATAGAGACCGATGTCCTGTCGCACCAAACGAGCATGAGCACCCGAACCTGCTTGGCTTTCAGCTTGAGTAGCTCCCCAAGTGTTTGCTGCTGTTCACTCGGCCTCGTATTTGGATTCCTTATCAATGCAATCGGAGCATAGACAGACCACCCGGCAATGTAGACGAACCGTCGAGCATTAGAAATTGCTTCAAAGATGTCGACCCAGCAACGATGAGGCTGGTAGCTCGTGCCATTGGCTAACGGGATTCTGGGCATGAAATCGTCGGCAATGTGAGCATCCTGGTACAAGGTCACTCTGCAAGCATGCTTCTGCTTGAAGAAAGTGTTGGGCACGCCAAGATAGTTTGGGCTCGGTATGCCGTTGGACCAGTTCTCAGGGTCACTGGCCACATCTTGGTACCTGAGCTTGACATGGATCCTAGCTCCACCCTCCACTGGATTGTAACTTTCATCGAGGATGTCGAGCCATCGGTCGACCTCTGCTCCGTTCATGATCTCCTCCACCGGAAGGTATGCCCGTCCGATCAGTGTTGCGCCAACTGGATTGTCCAGCTTGACGGTGAAGATGACGTTGGCAGCCATGTGCGCGCAGTAGATGCGGAAGGATTCATACCACCTCGGATTGTTGGGCTCGTTGGCGATCACTCTTGTTCGGCCTACTCTAGCCTTGTTTATGTCCACGGTTGCGTATATTTTAGCTGAGTCCTTGCCTAGGCCAAATGAGCTCTCGATATCTTCGAGTGTCTGTGCAGAGTGTATTGATGTAAAAGAAATTAAAAGAGCAACAACTTACCAACAAAAAAAAAAGAAAAAACTTTTCTTTACCTTCGGACTACAAAATGTAAGTCTTTTGATCCATGAGAGTCTTTTTCCTAGCCTTTTCATTGACGAGGGTGGAGTCTTCATGTCACCGCAACAAAAATTAGACTGCTGAGTTCATATTATTAGACAACCAAAAAAATAAAAAATCGATGAATTAAATAGAAGGGAACATTGTAATTAGTTATATTGATGAAGAAAATTGCATTCATGGAGGTAAAACTAGAACGATAAAACCTTTATAGATTATACTGCAATAGGAAATTACATTTCGGTTCAACAAACATTAAGAGCTCTTACTGAAAGGTTGCGAGTTCTCTGCCTCACACGAAACATCTCTTATTCAAAGTTAGTCATCTAGAATGCTAAAATCGATTTTACTCGTGAATGTACAAGTTATGTATTAGGACCGATATTGAATTTTTCTGAGCTAAGCACATCATAGGTCAACAAGAAAATGAACCAGCCTCCACACTCTCTTCTTGTGTTGCAAGGAGTCGATCCAGCAGCTGAAACTTCCAGTTATCATGCAAGTACAAATTGGTATGTTAACAAAAACTTGGATGCAAATTTCTCTTCTAACTTTACTCAAATGCAAGAGATTTCATCCTCCTCACTCGCAATCGTCTACTACTTTTGAAATAATCGGATTATCCAAATTAGGAATAGGATTGTAATGAAGCATCCAGAATATATTTCTAAGTTAGGATTAGGATATGGCATCTACTTCCTAATAAGGATATGGACTTGATTCTAACTTTGTATCCTAATTTGAATATAGAATCCGTATTTTAATTTTCAAGTAGGTCTGATTCTTACTTTGTGTTCTAATTTGGATACGAATCAATATAGACACTGAGATATGACTATGAAATGCATGTTGCGTGTCTGTGTGCATGTTAGCATGTGTGTGTATCCATGTATGCCCTGCTTAATATACAAATACAAAATTTGTATCCTCATAAGAAATTACTTCTGGCTCCATATGTTAGACTTGGATTCCAAATCTGTTCCATATCCAAATCATTGAATCAAGTTGGAATCTAATTGGGATGCATATTAATTTGTATTGGAATTACTATAGAAAAAATTTCAAAAAAAAATACCACAAAAAGTACCAAGAGAACTTTAGTTTGTTCCAACTTACTACCATAAGTTTGGTGTGAATACCACATTGATATCTTCTGATATATATCTTGTCACTCTCACAAGTCGCGCTATCATCGTCGGATGAAAACTGAACTGATATGCCCTTATTTTTAATGAAATTTCTTTATATTTCTAGGGGCAATAATTTCTAATTAGTGATATTCTACTGATATGGTAAAATTTACTTATTCTTCTCCGTTTATTCCTCCATGATTACATAAAACACGGTTTCTTTCTTTTTCTATCATCATCATCTCCTCCATCCACCACCACAACCATACTCCCTTATTCTCCCCCATCTCCACTGCCTCGTTCCCCATTGACTCCACGGCCATTGCCACCAAATCCCTTCTCCCACTCACCACCATCAATATCCCTTACTAATCAATTCCTCCTCCTTCCTCATCGGTATCCTCTTCACCCTTTTCATAATCATCACTGTCATCCTTTTTCATCTCCAAACGATAATGTCATTTACTTTAAAAACAACAGAAAAATTAATATGGTGTCAAATATGGTACTTTGATACCATTAGCCTGTTAATGCAGAACTGATAAAAAAAAATAGTAGAGTTTAATCAAAATAAACTGGTAATTTTTGGTCAAGTTTCATCATTAGAATATGGAATCTTTATCCTTTCATACTTGGAATTTCTTTTTTATACGGATTTCATATTTATACTCGAATATTGCATTCATATTTTCACTGCATCCCTCGTTTTTCTTTCAAGCTAGAAATGGTGTTACTGATATGAGGCAGATTCAAGAAGTGAGACGATGATGGTTGGTCTTAGAAACCTATGGATTTTGTTTAGGACTAGGATCTAGCAATGAGCATTAGTCAGTTTCGGTTTAGTTTTCACCAATTTTGGAAAAATTCAACCTAACCGATTAGAAACGGTAACCAAAACTGAACCGAACTAATTCAGTTCAACTCGGTTAGGTTATTCATTTCCAACTTCTTGAAAAAAACTTGTTTTAAAATTATAATTTTAATCGTTTAAGTAAGCATATCTCTTTGAGGTATCTAATTAGTATTCAATTTATTATTTATAATATATATGTAGATTTGTATATATTTATATATGTATACACGTATGCTTATATATGTATATACTATATACATGTATATACGTTTATGTGTATATATAATTTTAGATAATTTGGCCAGTTCGGTTTGGTTTCAGGTTTCAAAGCTAGGAAAGAGAGCCAACCGAATTATTTTGGTTCAGTTTAGTTTTGCTTATTCAGCCAGTTAAACCGAATGCTCATCCATACTAGGATCCTTCAAATTCTTTATACTTATGGAGTAGAATACCTAGGATGACAATCCCAACTATCTTTTGGAGGACACATTAATTTCATCATGATTCACTAATTGTATTTCTCTAAGAAGGACATCTGATCCCCACTTTCTTATTTACTACTATTATTGAGTAACGTTTTAATATCATGGTGCATCATTGCAAATGCCTTTTTCTAAGAGAAGTAATTATATTTAACAAATGATTTAAATAACATGTAAACAAGTCATGTGAATCCTTCAAATTCTATATACTTATGGAGTAGAATACTTAGGATTTAAGTTATCTTTCTTTTTTTTTAAAAAATAACATCCAAACAAGTCATTTGAATCATGGATTATCAAATTGTCGCATCATAGCATAGCTGTCGATAGTTTTAGAGTCATCAAACAATGGAAGAATTCTTCATAATTGTGCAATAATAATATATGGGTAAGGTCACCTAGTTAAGAAAATAAACAATGGGATCATTTGTAATTTAACTTTTCCCTCTGTAATAAAATCTTTCCCATAATAAATTGCTAGTTTTTGTGATTTTTGTGCTGATATCTACCAACTATCTCCTGAGCCTTTTGCTCTCATCCTATTGGTCACATGCCACATAGAATCCACATAAAACTCACAGAAACATAACAAGTACCTTTCTAGAGAATCTTGTAGCATCTTCAGAAGCTCTGTTGACATTCATATACGCCTCGAAAATTGTAGCATGCAGGATCCCATGAAGTAGAATCATCTCTTTGCCTGTAAACTTGGAGCACAGAGGATTGGCTTTGTACAAGATATCTGTAGGCAGAGAAAAGAAAAATTAGTGCCCCGTATTGCAAACAAGGATGCATATATTGCTCGATGAGTCTAAGAGAAGGGAAGACAACGATACCTTATGTGCACGTTTCTGTGCCAAGCTAACTGAGCAGGAGCAAGTAGAGAACAACGACGAGTCTTCACCTAGATAAAAGGGTTTCTTCAGTAGCCAAAAAGTTTTCGTCAGTAAGAAAGGCACAAAGTGAAGAACACATTAAGAAGCAAAGAATAAATGGTAAAGGTATCTGAAGGCATAAGCATGAAGTGACACACTAGCCTATGGGACTAAAGAATTAGTGAAGAATGTGCGCTGCAGTATCAAGTTTACGAAGAAAGTGAACAAGAAAGGAATACCTCATAAAAGATCAAGGCCGAACATCTGAAGCCAAAAGTAAGCGAGGAGAATAAATATCCACCATAACTGGAAATCAAGGAATTGTGTGGAAACTTCACAATAACAGTGTTCTACTTTACGAGACTATTATTATCTAAGATGTACGTAGGCTTCTGGCTAACTCTTGGCGTAAACGAAATTTGTCATAATGAGTTGCTAACATAATTCGTAGAGAAAATTAAGGAAAGTAGATTTTCGTCATCCTTTAAAAGAATGAAAGAAGACTGTAACGTTGCATCCTTTACAAACTAACACTTCAGAATCATTCAAGAAGTAAATGGAAGCAAGATTTGAAAAGGACTGGCATTTCTCTGGTGATTGTCCATTAAAGACCCTTGAGCTGACCGATCAGACCAGTTAGCCCGACCCATTTCTCCAGTGCAGTGGCAGAAGTTACGAAGGCAGATCTGGAGGACTCGATATCCTGCTTATTAACTGGATGACAAATACATGTCAGTTTGAAATTCAAAGAAAGAAAATATGCTCATAGAGAAAAGGTGGCTTAAATTTGTTATTATGAATATTGCACCTGACGAAATCAAAGATGCCAAAGAGGAATTGAACGTATCCACCTCTGCCTTCTCCTCAGGGCTAGAGCTCAACTGAAACGGTAGTTATATTAGAGCAAACACTCGGATAAATCAGTAACTCAGAAAGTTTGCAGGAATGACGAACAAAGGATAATAATTGTTTTAACCTTTTTGAAAGCTACATTGACATTTTGTAACCAGTCACCATCCATGTTTCGACCAAGAACAGAACCAGCTGCCGAGAAATCATTGTTCTCAATAGCTTGGCCTACTCTGCTCAGCTTGTAAATGAGCTCTTGCAGATATCCTGCAACAAGAGACAAGATCGGGAAACAAGAGAGGGAGAAAAAAGAGGTAAACTGCCATAGATAGAATAAGGACATCATGCTTTGAGGAGTGAGTGACACAAGTACGAAGTATATAATGCAAGCGAGTTCTTTAACTGTTATCTGGAACGTAGAATAACTTTGAGCTATGATATACATCATGTGCAGTTCTAATCCTGTGGACTTGAGTTTAAAGTCCAGCATTTATTTTTTGGCGTTTCTTAAACCAATAGGACAATCTTAAGTTCCCAACAGAGGCACCCCTTTTGCTGAGAAAAAATATGTCAACCAATGAAGACCATGGAGTGAATCTGTAAGCATTTTGCAGTGAGTTTGTGTCCCATCAAGGCATTGAGACTTCAAGCCACATATATAGACAAATGATAAGTATCGTCAACTTGTGACCTTACAACATATATATATGTTCCTTGTACAGGCAACATGGAACCATGGGAAGCACAAACAGTGTCCAGCCTCCGATGTTTACATGTAGCAGACACAGATATGATCACATGGAACTATAACGCAGAAGACAAAGCTACATTCGCACGAAACTATGTATAACGCCATCTGATATAGGTTAAAGCTATGCACATTAGCATTTAAATGAGCATTGGATCAGTGATTAGAAGGTGAAAGCCAAAGAGTTAGAGCCCCTTACAAGGCGAAACACAAGCCTCAAGACGTGAGGCCGAAGCTAGCCTCACCAATCTTAATCAATCCCTTTCTTCTAAAATTTACAGATAACTATAAAAGTTCAAAATTTTAAGGATACTAAAATAAAACTAAGTACATATGCTTGAAGACAACTCTTACTCGAGCAAAAATTCGAGTATGCTTTTTGTTTTGCACCTTGCCATTCAAGATCTAGCCCCTTAAATATAAATCCAACCATATATTTCTAATCAGACAACAAATAGATTCTCTTATTTATCAATGCAAAGGCGAAAATGAGGCAATAGATGTCATTTGCTGAAGTGTACACCTCAAGGTCCCGTTCTCGTTCTCCTCATGTATTTTCTAAACACAATAATCACCATTAATAGTACATTTTTAGTAAGTACTCTTTGGGTATAAGAATGCTCTTCCTATCCGAAATGAGACACATTTAGCTTGAGCAGTTGGATAGAATCAACACTCGGCAAGGAAGGAATCAGGCTTTGCACATAAATCAGATGCAGCCCCTTGAGCATGTCAATGCAGAGGAAACGCCGGAGAATTTACAAGATAAAAGAAACCAGCATTGTCTCCAAGTTTCCTCTCAAGGAAAGACGTTATTCAACTTTCAAATGAAGAATCACACTTGTGGCCAGGATGAGAATGGGTAGGTCCAAGAGCCGTCCTATTCAAATTTTTGAATTAAAAAAGAAAACTTCATCTTTTTAATTCAAAATTTTGAATACTGCGCGCCACCCATTCTCATCCATACTTGTGGCATGGAATTATTATGAACTTGTAACTTTCTGTGATTATACTTGTAGCTAAAACGTCAACTTCACTTGAGAAGAAGAATGACGCTCTCACTCCACTCAGATAATGATTTAGCTCAAGCTCGTCTCTTGCCAAGCTAGCACCGATGCTACTGCTCAGGAGCAAGAGATATGATGATTGAGAAGTTTCGAGCTTGACACCTAAACCTAACCCGTCCGCATTATTACTTTCAATAAAATTATCAGTCAGCTTAGTATCATGGAACTAAAAATGCACTCCAGTCACTTCACGAAACGAATTTTGTGGCATAAATCAAGTAAAAATAATAATAATAACAGTACCCGTCTCTTTGTTGGAGGAGCTGATGACGCCCTGCCTCTGCAGCCGTTTCTCCCTCTCCTTCTTCACCCTCTCCAGCAGCTCCTCGTCGTCGTCGGCCTCAAGTATCGCGGCCCGGGACGGCCCTGCGAGCGATATCCCAAGAGCAGCGCCGAACCCAGCGGAAAGAACGCCTCTCCTGCCGAGAGGAGAGAGAGTAGAGTCTGTATCGTGGGTCGGAGTCGCAGTCAGGCATTTCGTCGAACAGTTGGGGTGCGTTGAGTTTGGGGACGGCGGAGGAGGACGGAGATGAGCTCTGGCGATGGAGGAGAAGGCGAAAGGCAGTGTCGACATTTTCACTTTTGATTTTGGTGGATGGAGTTGAAGCTGAAGCTTAAGATTGGGAGAAAAGGCTGCCATTTTTTATTTTTCTTTTTTTTTTTTTTTTTTTTTTTTTGGAGAAGATAAGACGAGCTATGAGCGGCGCTTGTCCAACGGGAGTTTCTAGATGGGCACAAGAAATTTCCTAGTGAGCCCACTTTAAAAGTCTTCGTTTTTACAACTTTGCCATTATATTTTTAGGTCAAAAATATCCTTCAGAGAATCCCGTCCGGGCTATCCAGCCCGGACATATATGTTCTGTCCGGGCTGGATAGCCCGGACAGTAGACATATGTCCGGGCTGGATAGCTCGGACAGAGTTGGCTCATTTTTGTAATAATTCCTAATCCGGGCTTGACACCCCGGATACCTAATTTTATGTCCGGATTTACAGTCCCGGATCATATAGAAATGATCTGGTTCTATAAACCTAAATCACAAATATGGTTAGAGTGGCGCAACAGAAGCATGTTGAGCCCATAACCCACAGGTCCCAGGATCGAAACCTGGCTCTGACAGTTCTTAATAAAAGCTTCCCTTTTGAAATTTTTTTGAAAAAAAATTGATTCTCGCATGGGCTTCAGGCTATTCTATGGGCTTTGGGTTGGTAAATAAAGTACAACCGTCGTTGTTGTCAATATAAGTTTTCATGCTTCTCTTCTGTTTTATATATTTTCTCGCTTTTTTAAACTAGCATTAGGGGGAGTTTCTAGATGGGCACAAGAAATTTCCTAGTGAGTCCACTTTAAAAGTCTTCGTTTTTAAAAGTCTTCTATTTTTGGATACGGTGTGTCAAACATCAACTTGCCATCATTGGTCCAAAAACCAACGAGATTTATCCAACATATCAACGACTTCGCATCATTGATCCAACAAAAACGCAAGTAATTATTCAAAACTTCAAAATAAAATATCGGCAAAATTAGCTAAAATTGATACGGTATATCACTGCTTATTCAAATGAGATGTAAAATGCGTATCCAACAACAACGGTCCATCGCATCAATATCATGCTATCAAAACATATCACCAACTACGCATCATTGATTCGAACATATACACAAAGTCATTCAAAATATTAAAATTGTAGTTTGGCGCCGCGATATACAAGATGAGGCTCCTTTAAAAATAACGTCAACTACAACTTCATATATAAACCATGTTGCTTGAGTACAACTTCAATTTAAAAGAACAACAAACTAAAATGAATCTTTGTTCCATGCTAGCAACTTTTTTTTGGACTTTGCGAAGAACAACAAATTCTAGATTTTTTGATACTTCCGAGCGGGTTGCTTCTTTAAGGGTTGGCGGCATCTTGAAGAGGTAGGACGATCAGTGAGGGATTGCGCAATAAGCTGTGCTACTGTGTCAATATCAGTTTGTGTGCATCCAATTAGAACTGATTTTATTTTCACGAGAGCATTATAGAGCAAACTTTTCTTGCTTCTGGTCTCGCCTTACTCTAAGAAGGGATCAATAATTGTTATAGTTTCTTGAATTCTCTGCAATAACTGCCTTGTCATGTGATTTATGCACCGTAATAGTTTTCGTTCCTGAAATGTTAATAAAGCAAAATATTTTAAATAAACAACAACTACGATAAAATTGAATACCAAAGTTAATATGTCTGACCTCATTCTTAGATATAAAGAAAGCAACGTGTTCCCGGTTTCAGGAATGTTATGATCGACGGCTAGACGGATCCCGGTTTTCTTCCTCCTATTCGAGGCTGTTGGGCGAATCCGAGATAGTTGCACCGGATCCATCTCTAAATCACCAATGATTTTATTGACAAAATGAAATTTTAAATTATCAAATATCACATATTACCATATGTTAACTATATTTGCCTATATAAATCTATTAAATAACATAAAATAAACACACAAGATCAATATTTCAATTTATTCTAGATTCGAAAATCTAAAAATAACTTTCTAATACAAGCACGGATAAGGTATGATACGGACAAACGAAATGGAGTAGATTGATATCTTGAAGCATGGATACAGGTATGATACGGACATATCTATATAGCAAATTTAGAAAAATAGATACTAGTACTGCACATATAAGCATATCAATTTGACTTACAACATACAGAGTTTAGGTATCAATACTTTTTGATATCATAAATAATAATTTAGAAGGAATGTTAACACGGTGGCAGTTCTCTCTCTTTAGGTCCATACATACACTTATGCCAACTTCAATAATTGCTAAGATTTAAAAAAAAAATACACACTTGAAGAAAGGGCAATGCTATGAACTAAATAGTTTTTCTTATAAACCAAATAATACCAAATATTTAGGAAAAAACTTCAAAAGAGATAAGGAAAAAGATAAACACAAATAATAGAAACTCAAAAACAAAAGGCTCTAAACAAATAGTAAAACGGCATAACTCAAACTTTTTGATAATAATATACTTTCAAATTAACAAACATTTACTTAAAACACAAAAATATAATAGAAAAATGATCACAATAGCATTCGTGTTGACACAAACTATTCAGCATGAAACTAACCATCACGAAACTCTTCAGTATGATGTATATGAAACTCCATATATACTTGAACAAAAACAATTGCATCCAATGGGCATAAATTAAACTATATAAATAAGATGTCACAACTATAACAATGAATAATAAATAATTACAATTATAATATCCCTCTAAAGAGTTATAAAAAATAAAAAATTAAACTCATTCTCAATCTAAAGCAGTCTATGATCATAATCCAACAAAAAAAAAAAAAAAAAGAAAACTAACAAACAACAAAAAAAAAAAAAAAAAAAAAAAAATACCCCAACAACAACAACTCAATCTCAGCCTTAAATCATACTAAATACCTTACTCCTCAATACTCCTGCATTCCTGAAGTCGAGATTATGTTCTGTAGCGAGAGCGCGTCAGGGGAGAGCGGGAGCGTCGGCGACGTCCCAGCGACCCGGCGAGCATCGGCGAGATCCGGCGGACTGCGACCCGGTGAGCGTCGGCGAGACCTAACGAGGCTGCGACATGGCGAGCGTCGGCGAGAGAGAAGAGAAGCGACAAGGGAAGGGTTGATTTAGGAATGGGAGCGGGAGCGGGAGCGGGAGAGAAATAAGGGGGATTTAGGTATTTGGGTTTGGGAACGGGAGAGAAGGGCAATTTCGGTATTTAGGTGTGCTCACTAGGAAAAAATTGGATTTTTGGAATCATGAGATGTGCGCACTAGGAAAAGTGGGCTCACTAGGAAAAAACTTGTGCCCATCTAGAAACTCCCTTGTCCAACGAACGGTCTGAAGAAAATTTTAATTGTGCCCCTCTTCTGAATTATATTTTTTTTAAAACCCGCTAGAAAATTATTTTTGGATCCTCTGTTTCAATTAAACTTTTATTTCAATCTAATTTGATGGATCGAATTTGGGAAATTCTAAATGCGCACCATATTTTACTGGGGAGCACCATTTTCCCCCATGTTGTAAATCACTTTACTATTCGGTATGTGGTGCTCACTATTAAAATGTGGGGCGCATTTAGAATTTCTCATCGAATTTGGGGCTGGTGCATGCGGGTTTATGGGATCCCATGGGAATGACCTGGCTGGGGGGAGTTTCTAAAGGGGCACACCATTTTTCCTAAGAGCCGATTTTGCATGGTATTTTTTGTTCATCCGAAAGCTATTAAGTGGGCTCACTAGGAAAAATGGTGTGCCCCTTTAGAAACTCCCTGGCTGGGCCTGGCACTGGACTCATCTATTATTTACATTGTTCATTTTCATTTTTCCTTATTTTTGAGTACAAAACAGCAGGCCCCGTAGGTTATTCGTGTTCTATTAGTGACAATTAATAGCACAAACACAACCGTCTCATATAAGCATAATACAAAGTGAAATATGAGGCTTATGTCTCTACAACTAATGCACGTACATCAGAAGTCCAAAATAAAAGAAAGCTAAAAGCAAATGAGCATAAAGTGAGAGACACTGGTGTCTTCTATGGCCCCGGATGTGAATGTCACAGTCCATGTCCCTGGCCGTCGCCGCTAACATCCATATCCTCCGATCCTGTGATGTCCTCATTGATGTAAGTGTTTTTATCATCTGAGATATACACCTGCTCTCTGTCTGATAACTGACTTGTCTAGAGCAATATATCGCTGCAAGTTCTAATAACACATCCATTTATGGTAAGTACGGTGATTAAAAATTCTGTTGTCTCGTTCTCTCCAAATATTCTAGCAAATTGCTGCAATGACGATGTTCCCCCAGCCTCCCTTCCTGTGTACCCCTATACCTCTGATAGCTGATCTATCCATCTATTATTTTCTTCTACTATTGTGTTTGTTACGATTTGAATTTCTATCTAGCTGATTACTCGCCTACTCTCAAAAAATTCAGGAGGAGAGATTTTACACGACTCCTCTTTAAGATTCGTTGCACTTGTGATGGAAGCAACCACATCTACTAGAAAATGAAATGCCAAAAAAAATTTCTTTTTTCTACTTCAACTAGGAAATTAACAACTAAACCGTTTGACTTTTGAGGTATGAATCCGTTTTTTTGGGATTCTCAAGAGTCTTCTTCTCTCTTTTTCCAATAGAATAATTAAGTTTGGAGTAGTAACATTTCAACTTTTAGCACTTGTTGCGGAGCCGCATACTACAAGTTCCCTTGTGTGAACGTTTACTTGGTCACAGGTCAAATTATAGACGTGTTTATTATTATCTCTAATAATATGTTAGCAATTCACAAACTAAATTATAAGATAGCAATTCATAAATGAATAAACCCCATCTTTTCTTTCTTTCTTAGTAGTCAGTTTATCCTGCACACGACAGCTGGTATTCTCTCCTGAAATTGATTGATTCGAACCCACCAATTTGAAATAGATGAAAAGAGCGCAAGACTTATATTTCATTTATCTTTTTTTCTAGACGTAAATATATTCTTAATAGTTATCGGGGTGTTAGAAATCAATAATGAGGTGCCGTTGGACCACACCACCTGCATAGGGATATTCTATTTGAACACACCACTTTACTCAGTGAGCACAGAGATTAATTTCGTGACCGGTTTTCATATTTTTCGGAGACTAATCTCTGAATTCGGTGATTAATTTACAATCGGAAAAAATATATATATGGTCTCAGAAAATGATATACTTATAATTTCCTACAATTTTGGAAGGTCGGCTCACTGTGCTCAAATAGAGTTTCCACGCAGGTACGTTGAAGCAACATCTTGGTTAAAATACAGTTTACACTCCCAACTAAGAACTTAATAACAAAGTAAAGCTTATAGAAGCTAACACGTGTTTGGGTCAAAGGTAATTATCTCACATTTTCACCTACCAATGGTAAAACCATGAAATGCGTTGTCCAAGTCAAAGTCATCCTAACCAGAATCTCACCAACCAACCCGCGCAATCTACCCAAGACTCACCCAAAGTCCAAGTCGTCAAACGACGAAGTCCCAATTTCAGACGCTGCATGCCCATTCCCACCGACACGCCAAGAAAAATTCAGCCCAATGCTCACCTTATGCCCTCGACCTTCACATTTAACATTTGTATTTGCTCTCAAGACCCAGCCTCAAAGATTGCAGGTCAGCGATGGGATGCAATTAGGTTGCCCACACTTTGATCTAGAACAAAGGAGGAAGACCAAGTGAAAAAAAAAAAAAACTAACATTCTACCATGATTTTGACTGAAAAACATTATAAATGTAGGCTATAGCTAAGGCATCAAGCCCAACCAAGTGCATTGCAAAGGGAGTTCAAGAGGGGGTGACCTGAAGAACACAACCAAAAACAATCGATGGCGGTCGGAGTGTGGTCTATAGTCGCTTTGGCGATAGTCGTTGTGGCGACGACGGAGGCAGCCACGAGCCATACCGTCGGAGGTAGCAGCACGGGATGGACCATCCCCACGAGCGCTTCCTTCTATTCTCAGTGGGCATCGTCTCAGAAGTTTGCTGTAGGCGACACCCTATGTAAGAAACTACAACCTGACATGAACTTTTTTTTTACTAGCTTGCCGTCATGGATCGCTGATTGTAACATAAATTGTACTCCCTTCTTGCTTTGCAGTGTTCAACTTCACGACGGGGCAACATAACGTGGTTGAAGTTCCGAAAGCGAGCTATGATGCGTGCTCGACCAATAACCAGATAGGATCAACCTTTACCACCGGTCCGGCCACCGTCACCATAACCACCCCGGGCACCCACTACTACATCTGTGGCGTCACCGGTCACTGTTCCATCGGTCAGAAGCTTGCCATCACCGTGCCTGCTGCTGCTGCGCCTGCTTCGTCTCCTGCCCCTGCGCCTGCCCCAAAGGCCGTCAGTCCCACGAAACCCAAAAAAACAGTTGTGAGCCATGTTGTCGGAGGCAGCACCGGATGGACCATCCCCGCGAGCGCTTCCTTCTATTCTCAGTGGGCATCGTCTCAGAAGTTTGCCGTAGGCGACACCCTATGTAAGAAACTACAACCTGACATGAACTTTTTTTTTACTAGCTTGCCGTCATGGATCGCTGATTGTAACATAACTTGTACTCCCTTCTTGCTTTGCAGTGTTCAACTTCACCACCGGGCAACATAATGTGGTTGAAGTGCCGAAGGCGAGCTACGATTCGTGCTCGACAAAGAACCAGATAGGCTCCACCATGACCACTGGCCCTGCCACCGTCACCATAACCACCCCGGGCAATCACTACTACATCTGTGGGGTCACTGGTCATTGTTCCATCGGACAGAAGCTCGCCATCGTTGTGCCCGCTTCCACTTCCTCTGCCCCTGCACCTGCCCTTGCCCCCGCAGCCGGTGGTCCTGCAGTTCCCGTAGTGCCCAGCTCGAGCATTAACCCTGGCATCGGCCATGCTCCCACCACGTCTCTAGGGCCAACAGGGGGCGGATCAAGCCCCAGCTCCGCTCCATCATTGACGTTGAGCTCCTTCGCATTTGTTGGTCTTCTGTCAGCAACCGCTGCTATCTTGCTGTGAGCATAAACACTACTCCGTACGGATACTTTCTTCATTGGTTTCCGACTGTTGCTTCCATTGATATTTTTGAGATTGATGACTGTGTGACCGAGATCTTTGCGGTATCTCCGACGATGCAGCCCAATCAGACATATAGTTGATGTATTCATAGACATTGTAGGATATATTTGTTTATTTGCATATTGTATGCTGCTACGATTACAATAAATATGACACTGTTTTTTCATGCTGCCTTGGTGTTATTCATCAAAAAATCGAACTCAACTCTATTAAACATTCGGTAACCTATTTTGATCAGAGTGTTGTTATTGAACACATTACAGAGTGTTGTTATTCACATTGCAAAATAACTTTATACCCAACTCTAGTAAAACGTTCGTGCTGATCAAAAAAACAATAAACACTAACTAACTCTTGTACTCTCGGATCCGATGTGAAATTACTCAAGCAAGAGATATTTCATGCTGCCCGTCGAGTCTTGAGCCTTAGGCTGCTCGACCCGGTAATACAAGGGATACACACGATCCAATCTCGGACAGTTTATACTCTCCCTAATCTTGCAATGTAGTAGAGTATTCGTCAAAGGGGTAGCGTTGATGGTGAAAATTTTCAAAGAAAGGAAAAATGGCAAAATTCCCCGCAGAACGCAAAGTTAAATCCGTCGCTCCACGTCTAGCCAAAAAGCTAGCTTCGGATTTAAGTAAAACGCGGAGCTAAATCCATAGCTCCGCGTTCAGAGTATTGAGCAGAATTCTAAATTGATTGTGATTGAGATTTGGGATTAACTAATACCCTAATTGAGTCCAATCAGTATTCAAATTCAAGAAATTTTAAGCAAAACTAGCATATTTAATTAGAATCCTTGATAAATACAAACACCTTCTAATTGTATACTTATAAAAACTCTCATATCCAACTAAAATTTATAAATACTCTCTTAGAAGGGACTTTTGGATCCCTTTGATCGTTTTAGAGTTCAAATAACGCGTGAGAGTCTTGAATTCATTGAGATAAGCAGAGAGAGAAGTTAAGGCCGGCCATCATCTTCTTCAAAAGAGATCTTCATATCGGATCGTCAACAGGAACTAGTAGATAGATCTCAATCGCCACATTAGAACCCACTTTTAATTGTAAAAAAGAGTGAAAAAGCAAGTGTTAGTCTTAGTCCCACATCGGTAGGATACAAGTATGAGGGGGGCTCCTTAGGCTATAAAAGGAGAGCCCTTCCTCCCTTCCAATACACACCATTCAAATAGTCTCTTAAGACATTTGTATTTTCTCCTCTCTTATAATATAAATTATTTTCTCTGTTCACATGGTATCAGAGTCTGGTTCTGTCTGAGTATGCTCTGTGGTTACAGCATAGTCTGAACTTCCACATCAGAAAAGAATACTGTTTGGAGACAGTTCTGTCGAAGTATGCTCTGTGGTTGAGTACTGTTCGGGTACTGTTCGAGTACTGTTCGGGAGTACTGTTCATCGCGATACGGTTAGTAGTTTCCATTCTGTTTCTTGGGTCTTGCTTCTATTTGAGGGTGTTTTACCTTTGGTGGCTGCTATTACATTTGGTTAGAGGATCTAGGGGTCCTCGTTTGCTCCGTTTGTGGTATTTTGGAATTTGTAGTGCTTTGGGATTTTATTGAAATTGTTTATTGCCTGCTTATTGGTTAATCTTCCATGGCTGAATCTAAGAATTCTGATATGTTGTCTATGTCTGCAAAAATTACTACTTTACCATTAAACTGGACAAACTATAGTGATTGGAATAAAACTGTTAGGGTTTATATTTTGGGCATTGAGAAGGAAGCCCATTTAACTGATGATCCCCCTTCTAGTGATGAAAAACAACTTTTAGCTTGGAATAGAGCCGATGCTCGACTCTTCTTTCAAATTCGGAATTCTATTAAACCACGGATTCTGTCTTCTGTTAGTCACTGTAACACGGTCAAAGAAATTATGAATTATCTTGCATTCATGTTCTCTGGTAAAGGGAATATTACTCGGACTCACGAAGTATGTAAAAGTTTCTATCGCTCTCAGCAACAGGGTCGTCCCTTGAAGGATTTCTTCTTGGACTTCAAGAGGATGTATGAGGAAATGAAAGTACTCATGTCTCCGCAGGCAGATCTCCCAACCCGTATCAAGAATCTAGAACTTCAGGCTATCATCAGTTTTCTTGAAGCTCTTGACCCTTCTTATGAAACTATTCGCTCACAGATTCTATCTAGTCAGGAGCTTCCATCTCTTGAAGATGTGTTCTCACGGGTTCTTCGGGCTAATAGTTTGGTCCGTCCGTCTGTTGATCCAAATGCAAGTGCTTTGGCTGGGCGTGGTCCCTTTGAATACAAGAATTATGGGTCAAAGCAGGGCACTAGTATTCCGTACATGACTTCTGGCAGTATTATCTGCAATTATTGCAAGGAATCTGGTCACATTAAGAAAAATTGTCGAAAATTACAGAATAAACAGCAGCGTGATCAACAGCGTGGTCTTGCTCATATTGCCCAGACACCTGATCAGTCTGATTCTGACCCATCATCTGCAGGAGCCCTAGCTACACGTACTTTGTCCTCTGGTCTTGCTACTACTTCCACGAAGTGGGTCATTGATTCTGGTGCTACCGACCACATGACAGGTAACCATCATTTATTTTCATCGTATACCCCCTATGCCAGCTCATCCTCCATATTCGTCGCCAATGGTTCCTCGGTCCGTGTCCTTGGATCAGGCACTGTTAAACCAACTACATCCATTTCCCTATCTTCTGTTCTTAATGTTCCCGACCTAACATTTAATCTTCTGTCTCCCAGTAAACTGACTCATCATTTGAATTGTTTTATCTCTCTATTCCCTAACCATTGTTTAATTCAGGATCTTTCGACGAAGCAGATTATTGGTAGAGGCTATGAATCTGGTGGGCATTACATCCTTGATAATCAGGTGTCCCGTTCTGTTGCTTGTTCTAGTGGGTCGTCTGCCTTTGAAGTCCATTGTCGTCTAGGCCATGTGCCCCTTTCATCTCTTAAACGGTTGTATCCTCAATTTTCGTCTGTGTCTACTTTAGATTGTGAGTCGTGTCAGTTTGCCAAACATCATCGTGTTCATTTGGCACCTAGAGTAAATAAACGGGCCACGTCCCCCTTTGAGTTAGTTCATTCTGATGTTTGGGGTCCTTGTTCAGTTTTGTCTCAGACTGGTTATCGATATTTTGTCACTTTTGTTGATGATTATTCCCGAAACACTTGGCTTTACTTAATGAAACAGCGTTATGAATTGTTTGCTCATTTTCGTAATTTCTGTGCTGAAATTCAAACCCAGTTTAATACTCCTGTGAAAATCCTTCGAAGTGATAATGCAAAAGAATATTTTTCCGCCCCATTCACTGATTATATGCATAGTCATGGCATTCTTCACCAATCCTCATGTGTTGATACCCCTGCTCAAAATGGTGTTGCTGAAAGAAAGAACCGCCATCTCTTAGAAACTGCTCGCGCTCTCATGTTTCACTCCTGTGTCCCTAAATCTTTTTGGGCTGATGCCGTGTCTACAGCATGTTTCCTTATCAATCGCATGCCTTCGGCTGTCCTTAGTGGTGACGCTCCATATTCTATTTTGTTTTCTACTACTATGCTGTATCCTATTGATCTAAAAAAATTTTGGCTGTGTCTGCTTTGTTCGAGACGTCCGTCCAAGTGTCAGTAAACTCGATCCCAAGTCCTTGAGGTGTGTCTTTCTTGGTTATTCTCGAGTTTAGAAAGGTTATCGGTGTTACTCTCCTGACCTCAGCCGCTATCTTGTGTCAACCGATGTGACCTTTCATGAGTCTTCTCTTTTCTTCAAGTCTTCGGTATTATCTAAGTCTTCCTCAGTCATTGATGAACCTGATGATGTTCTGGTTTATCGTGTCCCTATCTCACCAGTACAAGCTACTGTTCCGGAACCTGATATCATCGATGAAGCTGATGCTGCCCATGTTCTATCTTCGCCAGTAACTGCTTCACCGACAGATTCCATTCCTGTCCCTAACCCAATTGTATTTGATTCTGTTGTTTACTCATCTGATGACCTGCCTATTGCCCTCCGAAAAGGTACCCGTCCTCATTGTCCTCCCAAAAGATATGCTGATTGTACTTATCATATCTCCTTCTTTGTGTCATACCAGCATTTGTCCCCTATTTCCTCTTCCCTTGTGACCACCCTTGAGTCCATCTTTACCCCTGCCACCCTTCACCAAGCCTTGACTCACTCTGGTTGGCGTACAGCGATGGAAGAAGAAATGATGGCTCTTGAAAAGGCTGGTACCTGGACTCTTGTTGATCTACCTTCTGGGAAGAAGGTCATTGGATGTAAATGGGTGTTTGCTATTAAGACTAAGGCTGATGGTTCCTTGGAACGGTTGAAAGCTCGACTTGTTGCCAAAGGTTATACTCAAACTTATGGAATTGATTATTCCGAGACTTTTTTCCCTGTGGTTAAACTCACTTCAGTTCGTCTTCTTGTCTCTCTGGCTGCCACCTATCATTGGGATTTGCATCAGTTGGATGTTAAGAATGCCTTCTTGAATGGTGACCTCCTTGAGGAAGTTTATATGGAGCAACCTCCTGGGTTCGTTGCTCAGGGGGAGCATAGGAAAGTATGCTACCTCCGTAAGTCATTGTATGGTCTGAAGCAAAGCCTCCGTGCCTGGTTTGATAGATTTTGTGGTGTGGTCGAGAAGTTTGGGTTAAGCCAAAGCAAGAGTGATCACTCTATGTTCTACCAGCAGTCCGATGCAGGCATGATTCTTCTAGTAGTGTATGTTGATGATATTGTGATTACTGGAAGTAACATCTCTGAAATCTCAGAACTTAAAGTCTTCCTTAACTCCCACTTCCAGACAAAAGACTTGGGACCATTAAAGTACTTTCTTGGTATTGAGGTTTTGAGAAGCAAGAAGGGCGTCCTTTTAACTCAGAGGAAATATGTTCTTGATCTCTTAAAGGAGACTGGAAAGCTTGGAGCTACGCCGAGTAGCATTCCCATGATTTTGAATCCGTTCCTGGATCTTAATGATAGTATGTTTGATGAACTTCCTGATGACTTGAAGAAGAGGATTGATCCAGAGAAACTGAAGCCATTTGCATCTCCTGAGAGATATAGAAGACTCATTGGGAAGCTGAATTATCTGACAGTAACTCGTCCTGATATAACCTTCTCGGTTAGTGTACTTAGCCAATTCATGGCATCCCCAACAGTGGCACAGTGGGAAGCCTTAGAGCATATCTTGCATTATTTGAAAGGTTCCCCAGGTCGTGGCATTCTCTATACAGATTATGGGCATACTAAAGTCGAGTGCTTCTGTGATGCGGATCATGCAGGATCTAAAGCCACAAGACGGTCCACTACGGGTTACTGTGTGTTTGTTGGTGGAAACTTGATATCATGGAGAAGTAAGAAGCAAGGTGTTGTGTTAAAATCAAGTGCAGAAGCAGAATATAGAGCCATGTCACAATCAGTACAAGAAATTGTGTGGGTATTTCAACTCATGAGGGAAATTGGCATCGCCACGACATTGCCTGCGAAACTATGGTGTGACAATAAAGCAGCACTTCATATAGCATCAAACGCTGTGTTCCATGAGTGTACGAAGCATATTGAAATCGACTGTCATTTTATTCGTGACAAGATCAAAGAAAATGTTGTATCTACAGGGCACGTACGATCAAACGATCAGCTAGCAGATCTTCTGACAAAAGCCTTAAATGGGACACGAGTTGAGTATCTTTGTAACAAGTTGGGCATGATTAATATATATGCTCCAACTTGAGGGGGAGTGTTAGTCTTAGTCCCATATCGGTAGGATACAAGTATGAGGGGGGCTCCTTAGGCTATAAAAGGAGAGCCCCTCCTCCCTTCCAATACACATCATTCAAATAGTCTCTTAAGACATTTGTATCTTCTCCTCTCTTGTAATATAAATTATTTTCTCTGTTCACAGCAAGATTTTTGTGAAGAACTGGTAGGATTATCTTTCTGCTGGAGAGAACCATCGGGGACAACCGAATTAACCTCGTTGCCACAGTGATTCGGCCTATTTGCAGCTAGTATGGCCGCATACACCACAACTCCAACCGCGACAGAGAGCTGCTCACCACAAGAGTGAGAAGGCAATGCCATCAGCGATAACAAGTGCCCGGCATAGGATACTAGATGCTGAGCTTCCTTGTTCCCGGAGCTCTTTGCGAAGAATAATCGTATCAATGGCATCATTGGCTTGTTACTAATTCATCAAATGTAAATCTTAGCGAGAGAGAGGAAAAGGTTTTGTTTCGACCTGGAGATCTCTGATAAGGTACGTACGGCTCCAAAGATCAAGTCCTACTGGTTTGAGTATTTGTCTAATTCAAATTTTTGAATAAGACAGAACATAACTTAGTCCTTCTCCTGTCTATTCTCATTACTAGCACGCACCAGTAGGACCTCAGGTTTCAACATCTCTTTTTTTTTTTTTTTTGCTAAGATTTATAAAATTAAATAGTTATTGCTATGGATTTAGTGTGGTAGCGACTAAAAATGAGGACAATGAGGAGTGAGTGGGACAAGAAGAAGCCGAAGGTGAGGATAGGCTCGCAGAGAATAGGGATGAGAATAGACAGAATCAAGAGCCAATCTTTAGCCGAGATTTTAAATTAGAGAAATGAAATTTTCAATTTTAATTCAAAATTCGAATAGTGTGAGCTAAAGAATTAATTTTTGGACTCTTCCATTTTCATACCTAGTACAGAGAGACCTTTATTTGTTGCATGTTAATTTTGAAGTTGTGGTGATGGTTAGGAGAAATTATTTTGTATTTTAACACGTCCCTGTATGTTTAAGACTCATTTTGATTTCGTTCGGCAAGATTTGAAATACTTTCCACTGCACCAGAACTCTGAAGTTACGATGAGGGTTGGGGAAAATTGTTTTGTATTTCAATATATATAATCCGATTGTTTTCAATTTTGGGCTTTGAAATAAAAAATGAACCCAACTGAACCAACCTAATTTTTTGCAAGAACTTGTCATCTGCAAATTCAAATTGGTATCCATACAACTCGAGAATGATACCACTGATACATAAATGCTACTAATAGATATTAAGTATTAGTCAACCAATTTGGAGTTAGATACATGTATTCATAAATTGATCGACTGGCTTCCTTATTGATCGACCAATATAAATTTCTACATTATAATTTAGTCTAAATTGATTAATCAAGCTATGTGTTACTCAAGCCAAATTACCATCTTTGTTCATATTTTTAATAATTATTTTTTTAATATTTTGAAATTTGAATTTCAATTAAATTCAACTATATATATTAAATTACATAAAAAATTAACATTATGTGCAATCTTATTGATTCTTTCCGAATGAATCATGGAATTAGTTGTTACTATGGATCTCTTATAAATAGGTAAACTTACCTCGCTTATCTAGCCAGTAACCTTTTGTCCTATTATAGAGGTAAGTTGCACATCTAACTTTCCATTTCATTTTTCATGACCAATTTTCTTGATTGGTTAATAGAATGTCGAGAGAAAATTCATAGATCACTTTCCACTGTTGCTCTCTTGAAAATAGGTAAACTTACCTCTCATATCAAGTCAATCCAATAATCTTTTGTCCTATAAGAGATGTAACTTTTCCTTGGTTTACCAAATTCAACTTTCTATTTTTCACTTTTTATTACCAGTTATTTTTAGATTGGTTCATGAATAATAGAGAGAGAAAATCCATGAATTTCTTTCCACTAAAATATGTAAATTTACATCCCCTATCAATCCAACAACCTTTATCTTATAAAAGACATATTACCACATTTAGCTTTTCATTTTTTTTTTTTTCACTTTCTATAGCTAATTTTCTTGAGTGGTTCATGAAAAGAGAGAGAGACTTTCAATTAACCAATCAAAAAAATGAAACAAAAAAGAAAAAGAAAAAGAAAATTATTAGTAGCATCTGTTTACTTTTTAATCGGACATTCTATTTGAGCACACAACTTTGCTCATTGAGCCCACCTCCCAAAATTGCTAAAAAATACAAGTTTTTCATTAGTTTTTGTTATCATATTTTTTTTTCTTGGTTAATTCACTGAAAAAATGGTGGGCTCGTTGAGGAAAGTGGTGTGCTCAAATAGAATTTTTCCCTCTTTAATTTCCACTTTACATGCACCAATCTCTCGTTGGATCTAATTAATCCCCAAGATAATCTAGCCCGGACCGTACCCACCCTCCCTTCAAAATTTCAAATTCCGCACACCTGGCGCACTGAGTGGTTAAAAAATCAGGTCCCTTCGCTGTCTCCGACACCTAAAACCCTACCACTTGCAAGAATCTCGATTCCAAGACTATATCACGCTAATATAAACAAACCCATCTCTCTCCTTCCCCACAAAATCTCCAATACAAATTCCATTTCCTAAGCCGAAGACATGGACGGATCCGATCAGATCAGATCGAACACCACCACCCCCATGGTCGCCGTGGTGGACGAGAAGTACTGCGGCCACAGCGAGAGGGACCTGACCGTGCGCAAGACCTCCCTCTTCTTCCCCGGAGACGGCTACGACGCCTACGATCACGAGACCGGGGAGCTCGTGTTCCGCGTCGACACGTACGGGCGCGGCCCATCCCCAGCCGACAACCTCGTCCTCATGGACCCTACCGGCGCCCCCATCCTCACTGTCCGACGCAAGGTTAAGCTTCATGATAGTTTTTTTGTCAAACGAATATTTCTTTTTTTGCTGACAAATGGCGACCGCAGTGGCCAAGCCTGCATCAGAGATGGGAGGGATTCATCGGAGAAAAGAAAGAGGGGCAGAAGCCGCTGTTCAGCATGAGGAGGTCCTCCATCTTCGGCCACGATCGGAGCACCATCGACGTCGAGACCCACGACTCCGACAGCAGCAGGGAGTACCGGATCGAGGGCTCCTTCGCGCAGCGAAGCTGCAAATTCCTGATGAGCTGCAACGACGGCGACGCAGACAAGTTAGGAGATGTTGTATTCGCGGAGGTTAAGCGGAAAATAGACGCATGCTCGCATGTGGTCTTAGGAAAAGATGTGTTCTCTCTGAGCGTCAGGCCTGGGTTCGACGCAGCCTTCGCCATAGGCCTCGTGCTCGTGCTCGACCAGATCTGCGCTGACGACGACGGCTGCATTGATGCTGCTGCTGTCGCTCCATCAGAAGAAGATGATGATGACCATGTCGATAATCTGAGCCACTCGTGAGGCAGGATATTTTTTTGGGTTACTGCTTCTGATTGCATATCGTTGTTACAGTAATTGATAATAATAATAATAGTAGTAGTAATAAAACTCTAAATTTTGCAATTATTGTTGTTATGATTGAAAT